>LD344255.1:210543-227722 GCA_001465055.1 Ptychodera flava | reverse complement strand
CCTTCGTATTTCCCCCTTCCCCCTTCCCCCTTCGTTTTAGTTTTTCCCTTTGGTTTGGGGGTCAGTCTGTTTTTGAAATGCTCGATAGAGGTGTCAGTCTGTTTTTGAATTAAGGCACCGGCTCATACTTGCATAAAATACATCGTACCAGCCAAGAATGGCATTATTCATATCCAGTTTTCGGTGCTCCCTTGGGCGTGTAACTTTAACATATCGGAGATATATATTAGATATATCTGCATTTTTGCAAATTGAAAGTGTTTTGCAAAACATCATGATACCAGTCATAATTTGCATCATTCAATTATAGTTTTCGGCGTGCCCTTCGGACGCATAACTTTAAAATATCAGAGATATGACTATCAGAGATATCTGGATGTTTGCAAAGCGTATACTAATTATTATGAAATCTGCAGTTCATACACAAAGCATGACAAAAACCTGATCCTTTACTGCTTTCTCAATGAGAACTCTGTATGGTGTTGTGTATTTGTATTCTAGTTCCTTTCTGTTCAACATGGGTCACTTAATTAGGTTATTTCCAACAAACAGCGTATTTTTTCAAGTTCTTCTTTAAGTACTACTATGTATTCGAATCTCCTCTGATGAACCCTCACATTTTCAAGGCCCCTCAAATCAACTGCCCCCTTCAGCGGTGTTTGAGAACACAGCCGAAATTATGTTGACATGAATACTCTACAACATTAAAAACTGTAGTTTCACAGGATTTAAAGCATGAACATACCTTTCATCTTCCTGATTTCATATTTTCGAAGCTGCTGCTATACGTTTGTCATTTTTACCACGTGACCTATAGCTATAATCAACAAGTAAGTGACAATGCCTAGGCAAATAAACAGTGTTTGCAGAATGCATGTATAACACAAAACAGGCAGGCCAAATCGACAACGCCGATGTACATGCCTCAAATTAGACACATGTCATGATTAATCTATCGCGATTAGCTTCTAGATTAATTTATAGTTGATCGCAACTTCAACAACGAGCAATGTCGGTCTAGAATACGACTTGCAAGAGACCAAATCCAATATTTGTACTTTAATAAGACTTGAGCGATTATCAAATAAACATATTCTGGTTGTCAAATCGACGACCCCAGTGTCGTAAGAGTTCAAAGTTCCTACTGTAATCCAAATCTGATAGGACGGGCGATTCTCTGCTTTGTAATCTGCCATATCGTAACTGCTATCACTTACTTTAACTCAATCACATTAAGTTTTGTCAGGAGGTGTACCTACCAATTCGTCTACTTGTTACATGTACACTACTTAAAGACGGTATATTCCAAGGCACAACGTCGTAAACTCCGAATCGGAATTTACTGTCACAAACGTTGAAGATACGGAGGTGAGTTGACTGTCTCATCTTGGAGTTGGAGGGAAGTTGTTTATGCTGCGTAGATAGCATGCATACTTCAGAAATATTTCCCGAATTTATAATGTTTACTCAGATCTGCAAAGTCAAGAATGCAATTACTTTTAGGGCTTTCTATCACAAAAATGAAGTATTTCTTCATCTTTGAAAATGTAATAATGGTGTTACCACATTCTCTGTTATTTTGACTGTCCCTCTCTATGTCTCTGGACTCTACATAATCTGACAGTCATTCCAACCAACCACTGAACCGTGTATTATCTATGATAACACATGTGTCAGGGCACTTGGGTAGGAAGGTTAAGAGCATTTTTATGTCAATTTATTTTAAAGTTGGGGTATTTGACGAGAGGTAGATTTCAAACTTTGGCAAATATGTTTGGTTTGCTGGTCAAAATATCTGAAATATGGAGAACACTACAAGAATTTAAATTTGTTATTGATTGTTTCAGTGTTGATGCACCACCGGATATGACATGTCTGCTACCAAAGCGTTGATGTTGTGGTGTCCGGTACTAGTTGTATCAGGTAAGGGACAACGCATTCTGTGATTTATGGAAATAGTCTATGACCGTGACGACAGCGATCGCTACTCTCTTATATAAGGCCAAAAATATTGTTTCTGGTACTTGACATTCAGCAAAAGTGATGCGGCGACGCGGTTTTCTATTTTTCCTTCTTTTTTATTTCTAGCAATGCTGGTTTGGCACTATTGATGCAGCAGCTCTTGTATTTGATCACTGGCTGCGTAATACTTCCGTTTTCTTTTTTTAGCATTTTGGACATGCAAACAGGGAGCAGCAAACAGGGACATCAAGGATAGCTGTACTGATGTGTATGTAACCCAAAAAAATGCCATGACGCGCAGGTTCTGAAATGACGCGCGCGGGGACCAGAAACGATCTTTTCTTGGCCCAACACAATAATACATTTCCATTTCTACGATACCGTCTCGAAAAGAGATCAATTTTGGCATGACATCATAAGACTTTTAAAATTTTCAACCAGTGCATGAATGTGACCTGTCAACATTTTGCTTGACCATTGTATGACAAGAGTCGAAACGCGGCATTATAGGAAGCTAATGTGATGTTACGGGGAATGTTTCTATCCTGAGAAATCGAAGGCTGGCTCTCACTTGTTCCGAATTCCGAGCTCGAAGTAAAATCATCGATGTCATTCCTATTAAAATTCCTTATTCATAATCTCTGACTACAGAGAAGACACTCGCTAATACAGTGACGTATTGGACTTTGGTTGAGACCACTCTCCCGTTTATAACACTGACAGTAAGCTGAAACGTTACCCCAATACACAACTATGACGTCATCAATGAGAATCTGTCGGACCAGCTCATTTTGCCCTGAAGGCTAGTCTTACTATGTATTACGGATCAGAAAATGACAAAGACAAAAATTATTTTACAAAGGCAAATCTTGACATTACTCTCCAACAGACAGACTGTGTCTCTAAATAAAATACGCGACGTCATGGGCTCGTTTTATTTAGTTGGAATGATTGGCTTACATAAGCATTCTTACATTTTCCTCTGACGGAGTACATACACAACAAAGTTACCAACAAGATTTTAAAGACGTAGGCTAATAGCGATGACAAATAGAGCTCAATTGATATCTTCCCTTCCAAAGATTAAATCACAGTTCCTGTCCTGTGTCGTTCAGTGTAATCAATGTCTTTATCGGTATTAATCTACACCTGTGGACATAAATGAGTTTAAATTACTTTAAGCCGAGGTCAAAATTATTTACTTTGGCAACGTTAACCTTTGAAAAGATCACAGGCACGTACCGCCATTGATAATAAAAGATATCCACCGTGTCGATGATGTACTAAAAATACGTTGTGTTACATTGCAGAGAACGGTAACAGCGATCTCGTTCGAACTTTACAGGATTTGTGCACCGAACAAATATCTTAATCGCTGCACATCATATGCATAAAAAATCGCTGTGACAGATTCGTATTAAACGTCAGAATATAGACTGACCCGTAATCGACCATTAACAAAATATACTCTTATAATCTATGTGTATGACAAATAATTGACTGCAAATTCGCCGAAAATTAATCTACTAAACCATTTAGCTGACAGGTGTATGATTCATATTATCATACATGCTATGCCTGTATTGCCATTCTTCCATTGTTTAGACGGTACTGATATGAACCCATATTTTAACTAGTGAAAATACGAATTATATTTTCACTGTAACCGAACTACTTACAGCTACGCGTACGCGTGACCTTCGCTGGTATGCATGACCTTCATTGGTATAGGCCCTATGTACATATAAAACAGCTGAGCGAATAAGACAAATGACAATCCGAAACGTCATTATGATTATGGTCAAAATTCTGTTGTTTGCAGTCACTCCATGGGCATTGCACTCAGGTACAAATACGCAGGTTTCCACCTGACAACACGTAAAGACAGTCACGTTCTGGAATGTTTAACAAAGCCCTTGCAAGTATCAAGAAAAATGGGAAACATGCCTACGTATGCAGACAGGCTGCACTTGACCATGGTTAGTGTCAATTTATTTGAAATGTAGACACAAATGGTTATGTTTTTCGCTCCGGGTGGACAAGTCTTAATACGACATCAGCTTTATTGTAGTACAGGCATCGCGTAACGCTCCATAACTTATTATTGATCACATAAGGATAGCTGATTATCGCTAAATATACTTCCTTACTTTGCGTACCATCACGAATAGATTCAATACAAAGTATATAAACCCCCGAGTATAAACCGAAAGGACCGACTAAAATATCGCTTTCTCTGCATCTCTGGAATCTATTCTGAGATAAATTGTTTTACATTAATTGTTTGTACTAAATATTTGGCTGATACAGTTTTGTCTTCTCCGTTATTTTTAAGGTCACAAGGGACCAGTCGACCGCCCGATTGAATAAGTAAACGGAGTGATTGCGACGCGTACGGTGACATTCTTTTTACTGCTATTGTCATGAAAAGCAATCCAAGCAATTCAATTGAAGGTCTTTGATGCAAGTGAACATATCGCATGCATTCAATGAAGTATGTAACGTCGATGCAGATTTAAACTTTCCAAGTCTCAAAATCCAAGTTTCTGTTGCAATGTTTTATCAAAATAAATGATCAAGCACTTCTACTTTGACTTGCTGAGTCGATATTTTTCATGTTACGAATATTACAAATACGTTTCAATTGACAGTTTAATACATGCAGCATTTAAGACGAATCACTCTAACACAGGGTCAAAGCACTATCAATTCACCGGTGTCTCGCTATGTTTTTCCATATCATTAAATTACATTGATCAATTCAATATACCACATCACTTTCAAAGGTAGAAAACGATGTGTAAAGTTGCTGTCATTTTCTTATATACGCATGTCGCAGTTGTGAAGTCGCAGGTCGCTGTTGTGAAGTCGCAGGTTACACCTAGGTCTAAATGCAGAAGTCGCAGGTCGCATGTTTCAAAGTCGCAGGACGCAGGTCGCAGTTTTGAAGTCGCAGGTCGCATGTCGTGACCGGATTTCCATAGTAATGTGTTTCTTTGTAGTGTACTGGTGTTTATTTTATTTTTGTATTCATAGCAGGAGCAACGGGCTTTCGCCCAGTTACAGCTCCCATAATAATAACACAGTCTACAAAGCAAAATACATAAAAACAAAACGAAACAACATAAAAGCGTTGAATGCTAAAAAACTCAGACAACTATAGTTTGGAAAAACATCCATTAAAATCACATTAAAGCATATGAATAAAATAATAAAAATAACACAATACGTTACATGGTAGAATGTAAATTGAGACGCATAATATTATGAAACTCTTGGTAAGAACAGTTAAAATATCCATGTCATGTTGACATACAGAACTGTTAAAATGATTCATTGATCATTGTAAAAACGATGAAGAGGGAACTTTTACTCTGGAAATATTTGGTTTGAATGTTGCTTTGAAATGGAGTGAACGAGATGGAACTGCAAAATTGATACCACAAAGAATATCTGGACAGTAATAAAAAGAATGTATACATTTAAAAGAAGAAAGATACATCTGAAAACTGTCGACGTGATTCTAGGCTAGGTAACTGGAAAAAGGAGGTTAGAAAATTGTAATTGTCATCAGAATAATCTATGACACTCTTCCAACACAGATATTTAATAAAACTGCGTTGAACAGGTTCAAGTTTATCAGTAAAATACTTTTGATGTGGGGACCATATTTGACTGGCATACTCCAAATGGGGCCATACAATAGTGGTATACAGAGTTCTCAAAGTTTTGATGTTCTGAAAATGTTGAGAGGTCCTCTTAAGAAATCCTAACAGTTTGAAAGCCTTGACATATATTGTCAATGATTGTATGCTAGGTATACTCCCAGATCGTTAACTGTATAAGTCTAGAAAGAGTGAGATCTTTGAGTGTATGGTCATGTAAAATGGGTGTTTTCCTCAAATTAAATGAGATAACCATACATTTTTTTATAATAATTAAGTTTCCAGGTTTTACACGAATTTTCTACAATATTAAGATCATTTTGTAAGTTACAAGAATCTGATGTACATGTGATACACTGATACAACTTGGAGTCATCAGCATACAGAGACATTGAACTGGAAGTTACGTAAAGTTCGTTTATATATGAAATAAATAAGAGAGGTGCCAGTTGAGACCACAGGCGCTTGGCACATTGCTTGGATAATAATCGTATTTAATATGTAGAATATCTATATACGACTTGATTATTCAATAAAAGAATCACTGTACGTGATATTTGTGTAGGCCTATAGGCCTACAAGTTGACTGGCATTATACACGAATGGCTATGGCTCGGGCCCGGCGAACGCACTGCCTAAACATCAATGTGTAGAATGTCTACATGACTTGATTATTTAATAAAGAATAACGGTACGTGATATTACTGTACATGTGAGCCAGCTGAACCGAGCGGCTGTAGAGCTCTGCAGGGCTTGGGCCCGGCTTGGGCCAGTTGTCTGTGCAGCGGTGAATCAGAGCTTGGAGCCTCTTCTTGGTGTTCCACTTCGGTACGAGCAAAAAGGAAACGTTGCTGCATTTTCGAAGTAGGCTTCTACTATTAAATGCAGCAACAATACCGGAAATATCTTCAAATATATCCCTAAACTCCGTGTTTAAATGGAGGTGAAATAGCTGATCTTCTGGTGTTCCCATAGGGAACCAAGAAAGGTAGTTATTGTTGTCATGTGTATTGTTGTTTATGATGATATTAGTCATGCTGTTGTCGTTGTTGACCAATAAAATTCAACGAACATACTAGTAACTAAACCAAAAAGATTTCCAACGTAGGTGGCGTCCTCACCACTTCTTGCAGGGTGTATTTTGATAGTGTCACTCAACTTGCAAACAAAGTCATAAATCAAGTAATTATACATCCGATGTAAATACTCGTTCTTGTGAGGAATACAAATTTTTGATCAGACCATTGACAGTCTTACAAATATTCTTTCAGGCAGTATGTGTCGTCTCACCACAGGGAACTCAGGCTCCTTTTTTGTTTAAGTTTGTTTATGAGTGTTTGTAATAGTTGTATTTACGTTCATGTTTGTCAGTAAAAAATGGTGTTTGTTTGCTTACTTATTTGGTTTTATTTGTTTGTTTACAGGTATAGTCAAATGATACTTTAAAATTTTCTAATACAATCTAATATATGAATTAAACCATACCCTGCCTTTGCCATGAGTGGTAAGCACTCATGTTTGTCCACGACTCTCTGAATACTCACACTTTCTAATAACTCTGGCTCCTTGTTTGTTTGTTTATGCATGTTCGTTTATTTATTTATTATGTATGATTATTTCTGTATGCGATAAAAACTGGTAAAGAGTTGTATTTGTGTTCATATTTGTCTATAAAGAACAGTGTTTGTTTGTTTGTTTACAAATATACTCAATAAATAATACTTTAAGAAGTTTTTAATACAATCCCACATATGAAATAAAGTATACCCAGCCTTTGCCATGTGTCTACCACTCTCTCAGAGAGTATTCAGACCTAATGGGTAAGACAACATTCAATGGCAAACACGAAACAAATCTGAGAGATTGTCCTCCCAAATGACATGATAAATAATTTTCTAAATGTTGGTAAGCAAACTTCCCACATTTGTTACAGAATGTTTTAGCAATCCACACAGAAAGCAAAGGACAGTACTAAGTCTTAATCAGCAACCTACACTTTAAGGCTGAATTTTGCCATAAAGCAATGAGTTGCATAAAACAGATTATGGGGAATTTCTACATGATGTATCTCCTAAATATGGGAACAGCCATTTCCCTTATTGTATTTGTCCCACATCTTTACCTACAGCATTGTAAAGAAAATGATGATTCTTTTACATAGGATTTCTTTGCTAAGCCTGATGGGATACTTCTATCATAGTGAAAGATATCAAACGATGTACCTACTTGGGGTGAGACACAATATCCTACCATATTGTTAAAATTTCTGATTTTGCATAATTTAGAAATCTTGTAATGATCACACAAAGTCAATTCCTTACAAGATATTGTTGTATGGTCACAGTGAAAATGAGAACGAGGGACATAACTGTGTTTGCAATGCATAGGTATAGTGAGGACAGAGTATAAATTGTATATTATAAATTATAGTCTTCACTTCATCGATGTCATAGATGATGATAGCATACACAGTGACAGGATAGAGTCTATGATCTTGCAACATTATTTTGATTGATTTCCTGGTAGATGTTATCTATTTTATCCATTATACTGATTCATGCTTGGTTGTTGCAAATCGCAATTCTGTTTTCATTTCTCTCTACGTGTAAGTCGTGTGTGATCAAAGTCATGATATGATGCATCACAGTGATATTCAAATTTAAAAACTGTCACATTGTCACTTGAAATAATTAAGACCAAAATAACAGTACCGGTAGAAGATGGTGACATATTGAGATAAATGAAGAGACGAAGCAAAAGATTATTTCCAAATAGGAAAGATGCATTGCATATCACATATACGTGGTGTTGATTCAACAATAACCACTGAAGAAGACATTGAGAAATTTATAAATCTATGTGCAAGTTGTTACATCCGACTCTAAATCAATCAAAACAATGTAAAAAGAGATACGATATGATGCCACAAAATCTTTCTCAGACACTCATTGATACTAAAATAGTCTACTGGCTATTTTGTGCCGAACAATACCAAAAATATTAAAAATATAAAATGCGCACACTGTATTTTGCATATGGCATTATTGAAATGTGATGATATTTGGATAATAGGTAGCAAATTATGTCTCCACATTCTTGTACAGTATACCACTACTACAGCGCAACCAGGTGATTATACAACAATGGATCTTATACAGAATAATTAAACATGACTCAACATATCCTACAAGACTGTCAGATTTTACTCATGTTTTCTTTGTGAACACTTTAAAGTATATTTAAGTCAATAGTTCAATATTCTATCTTTGAAAGACTAAATGTCATGGCGATACAATCATTATGAAGCTGAAGGATGTTTTCGTGACTTGAATGACCTTCCCATCTGGTATTTCACTTTCAAATTTCAAACTACAGTGAATGGATAGTGAATGACAATGGAAAAGTAATTCAGAATTCCTACAAAATGCAAAAACCCATTGACAGTTAATGGCTGTTACTGGGTGTTCAATCAAACTATGAGACTCATAACACTGAAATACTACTATGTGAAGTCTTGTAAGGGTCCTATAATGGATAATATTTTATGACTTTGTATGATTTCGTTACACTATTTATGAATTGTGAACGACACCACCGGCAATGCTGTACCGGTATGTCAATGTTATGTTGTACACTGTTTGTCATAACATGATAAACCTTATATGGTTAACTTTTCATTACAAATGTGCAAAAATTACATCTATGAAAGCATGAAGACTATATAATACTGGAACAGTCATTTTTGGAATTAACTTCATCAAAAAATGATAAAACAATACAATATTACTATGAAGGCTGTTGATTGGATCAAATCAACAATTTTTAAACATAATAACAAAGTTGGAACAACACAAAAAATGCTCAGAAAATGATAAATTGAAGACGTTTGCTGAATTTATTTCAAATGTGTGTGGGATACATATGCACCAAAGAGACCACGCTGAAATAACTTTTCAGGCAAGAAATGCCATGAAAGAACATTCTATATGACCACTACATAGCATTACATAGCTTCTTAATCATGTTGCAATGTTGCAATTCTCTGAACAAAGAAAACTATGGCAGTTTCTTGATCAATTGAAATTTATTGCAGAACCTGTCAGATTATTCGTCTCTTTTGAATAACATAAATATTTCACCAAGATTCATGCAGAGATCACATATCTTCATTTATCATTGTGAGTTTATTGGTATGTAAAACAGTCTGATGGTCTAAACTATATTTGATAAACTTGAGAGTTATACACTCTCATTATTCCAAGCTCACATTAGATGACTTGTCTACTCTAGTCTCTGTGGTTCAGTCAAACTCTTTTCATTGTTGGATATACAGATAACAACTGCATCTGTCATGATGTAGTTTTTGATAAAGTGCCGACGACATATTAAAATTAAAAACAGTAACAGAGAATGGTAATCAGTAAGAAACAAGAAGCAAACTGAACATAACTGCTTTTCAATCAATGACGTTTGCAATCAGATTTCATTCACTCAAAGGTTGTGAAGCAAATATTTCATAAATGTCAAACCTTGATTGGAAGAAACATTTGGACAGAGTTGATTGTAGAGTAAGACTTGGACGTATTGACTCAATAATTTGAGTTGAGACATTATTGAATCTTTGTGGATACACTCTATGTACACAATCACTATCCTTGTTTCAATCTGGTGTTCTTAAAATCACATGATTATGGACATAACCTGAACACAACACTGAAAAATTAGAACACACATGGCACTGTAGGCTTGATAAACTAAAAATTCAAATAACTATAGGAAGGACCACCCACACATCATTATTGAAATGTACAACAAACCAGCCATTATCTTATGGAAACACTTAGACTGAGTTGATGATATACAAAATTACTTCGTCAAAATCATAGAAAATGGCAGATAGCACTTTTTTTAAATGAATATTCTGAATAAAATAATTTTCAAATTAAGTTGAATTCTGAGTTTTTGAAATTAATTAAATTATTCTGATGGCCATAAAATTGTAGCGATTTGTTAGGAATGTTAACTTTTTGACAGAAATATCAGAATGACCTTAATTAATGAGACTCTTGATAATGGAATTTTAATAGTTTCAATTTAATGCAGCATCTAACTTACTACATACAAATATCCGCTGAATCTAAAAAATTACAAATACTCCATGCATTTCCATAATAGCTATACTGTGGGCTACCTCACAGATCTTACCAAAACAATTATCACTCTATCAAAATATTTCAATAATATATTCTACACATTAAAAATTTCAAATATGTACATATAAATCAGCATAAAATTCATCTAAATCTGTTGAAATATTTAAGTACAACTACTTGGATATGAGTTGAGAGTAATAGCATATTAGAAATTACCATCATATGTTAATCAAATCATATGTTACCATAAAAATCATTTAAGTTTAATCTCCAAATCAATAAAGTGTCACATTGTAGTCAGGTATAACATTTTGTCACATTAATGTGTCCAATATTTCACATTAAACACAGTTTGTGGATGAAACTTGATCTACAGAAATCAATGCGCCTTGGAGATCAACACACATTTACATAAAGATGCAATTATTCCAGGCAACAGTACTTTTATTTCATTCTGACAATTTCAATAATTGTAGATTCATTTTAACAACAGAAAGTGGAAAGGAATTCAGATCTGGGTAGATTATGCAGAACACAATTCACTGAAACCTGCAAAATGAATGATATTTGCATTTTAAAGATAGCTGTCTAATTTACATGTTGCTATGGAAAGTTTACACAGTGGTTGTCACAACAGGATTACAGGTCAATAGTGAATATCTGTTGGACTCTGGAAATCTGTTGGACTGTGGCAGATATCACAGACATGCTATAGAATACTGAGATAAAAACTTGAAGAAATCTCATCTAAATTACATTTTACTGCTATGCAAATGCTCAAAATGATAGCACACGGTCATAATAGTGTATCGATGTACATATAGAAATGTGGAATGACTGTAACAATTGTAGATACTACACAGGTCTGATATGCACTGCCTGTGTTCAATATGACTATTCACAGAGTCATAACAATCTCAAATATTGTGATTTACTTTCATTGAATTCACTTCACCATAGCCCCTAACATTTTGCCGTCTCATATCAGTTTACACTTAAAAGGCACAAAATCTTTGTTTTGAAGATAGATATTTCAAATACAAGACTGTACTAAAGACTGTAATATGCATGAATGCTGTGTCTAATGAAATACTGTCAATCATAAGTTTATATGAACTTATACATTTAAACATAGACCCTCGTTTTTCTCGAGGGTCTATGATTTAAAGTAGTGCATTTAGATCATCTACTTTGTTTTTAAAAGGTTGCTTAATTTATTTATTATGGGAATTTCTATTTTCTTTGAATAACTCTACTTTAAATTGGCTGTACACTTTTGCATAGGTAATGTATAGTTGCAATAAGAGCTGTAACTTGGCAGGGATTAAAATGCTAGCGCCCTCATACACATTTAGTTTCTTTCACTTTGTTCTTTTAATTTGAATTGTTCTTGAGAGTACATGTTGTCAAAAGAGTAAATACTCTTATTTCCATTGATCAATGTAAAACACTGACATTCTAGGCACTTCATTATCCAACACATTTTGGTTTATCCTAAAATATGGGGATGTTATGACCATTAAATGTTCAATGGAGCAAACACAGTATATCCAATGTAAAACTTGATCCTATGGGCTCCAGACATTAAACAATGAATATATTAAACATTAACCTACAACAAAGGGATAGAGTCGGTTTGCTATCCAGAAACTCCTCAAAAACAAACAGCTTAAACCATATTGATCAAGTACCGGTATAAGATGTGTATGAAATACCACACTACTGTACAAAATTGAATCTTGGATGTTCTTGCTTGTTGTCAGGGATGCCAATAGTTAATGGAGGTGGGCAAATGTTTGTTTAAAGCTGATCGTTCTACTGGTGAAAGTTTGGCTTGTTTTGTTGCATCCTCCTCTGTTTTGCTATTCCGATGACTGCTTGAATGGTTAATAGCAACTTCAACAAAATCCTCAAGGATACTTATGCCTGGCATTCATTGATTGTTTCACTTTCTGTGATCCATCCACTTTGCACTTCTTCAATTTTGCTGCAAGATTCTTCTTCCTTTCTTGGTTTTTGAATTTTCCGCCTATACCCTTCCTGTATGGCATAGTGATCTGTTCAAAAACAAGTGCATCAATTTGTTAAATAATTAAACGTAAGGAAACTCATACATGCCCTTATAGTAGTTGTAACTTATTTTTGTCCAGTATATGGACTACTTTTTACCTTAGTGATGAGCTGAAAATACAGTGTTTCAAAATGTTTTGCTAATGTAGAAAAAGAAAGAGTAGTTAGAACACTGAAACAAAAATGCTGAGAAAATCATTACAGCTACTGTCCCAAAAGACAAATGGCAAAATATATGCATGTGTATAATTATTGTATCTACTGTGACAATGCCAAATGACTCCAATGTGGAGGGTCACCTGCACCTTGTCTGTTTCAATCCCAGTGATTCACATCCAGATCTATGTACCATTGTCATTTCCACCTTGTCACGCATTTTATCTCCACTGTCAGCGACTCTGAGCTTATCTAATAGGTGCATTATGGCATCATCAAGCCTCTGTCAACTTTTATACATTCAAACATAGACCCTCAAGAAAAATGGAGTTTGTGATTCAAAGATTCTTCTTCAAAACAGCCAGTCTGGTTCCTTTAATATTTGGAGTACAGGCCCCCAGAGATGACCTTCATTAGATTTCATTCAATTGTGATATTGATGAAATATGCAAATTTGTACACTTGAAAGAAAGGGAAAAGGAGAGGAGGAGACAGGGGATGGTGGTGGGATAGGCTGAGCTGGTATGGCATGAACTCAGCGGCTGAATGAATGAATGAATGAATGAATGGGAGCGATCAGACAAAGGCTTGATTATGTAGTGTCGTGTGCAAACGTGGCTGATTGGCTGGGAAGGATGATTGATAACAGTCATGGGTAGGAGAGCCGATTGGCTAAGGGGACGACAGTGAAGATGTAAGGAAGGCAGATAGCTAGGTGTAATCACAAAACACATCTGTGATAAAACACAGATTCCACTTTGTATTTTTGAGGCTACTTTTGCTATTTTTGGGGAAAAATATTCTTCTCCTTAATGGCTGGTCAGACAGCTTTGATATTTGGTATAGAGATCCTCAGGGTTAATCTGATACAGATTTGTTCAAATTGTGATAAAATATGCACACCAACAATACACATTATTATGTATCAACTGATACTGCTGTAAAATAACACAATAAATGCCACCTTCATATACAGAAGAAATCATGATAAAATCGGGACACAGATCCAATTACACTTAAATCAACATTGTATTGCCGCTGTAACACGTGTTCCAGCGATATTTCAACAAATAAGATGCTTAGTTAACCAGTAACCTTGCTTCTCTCTTGCCTTAATTATCATTGGAACTCGTGTTACAGCAGCAATTTTAAATCCCTGGTTCTCGCATTAATTAGTGAGTTCTCCTCCAAGGTACACACTGGGTCCATTACAATGTTTAATTTGCCCCAACACTTGTTACACAATTTATAGCAACCGTTTGCCACCTCTGCTAATCCTGTTGACATATTGCCAGTTAGTATTTGCCAGGTTTATAATTGTGCTCTGACATGGTCTCTACCATGTACCAGACTTCAAACCTGTGCTCAGAAGTTGTGATGTAAACCCTAATGTGACAGCAAACCACTGATGAAAACAGATATCAAACTTAGCTCTAATAGGTGCATTGCTCTAACGACAAAGAAGCTGGATTTTATAAATTCCAGAACAAATGATACTAAATCTACATGAAATTTTATACACCTATCTTTCATGATTAGACATAAATGGAGGAAAATCTGAAAAATTTTCGAATGTATACTTGTGTCTCCATTGTTTCGGCGATAATGGCGTGTTGCCAACAAGGTTTTGTTCTGGTAATTTTGAAGTCTTTCAAAATGAATGGTTGATCGATGTGATCACGACTACAAGGTCTGAAGCATTTGCCAGACAGCTTGAAAGCTACTACTCCTAAACAGGGCCTAGGTCTACTGCTGTAGGTTGCAAGTCAAAGTCTGTCCTCTCAGATTCATGGCTATTTGAATCCATGTAGATAAACCTTACGAGCAAAGCGTCACTATTTTCCAATCTGCAGAGCATTGATGTAATTTATGTCCATGGGTAGAGCATTTACCTTTTTTTAGCTAAATGCTAAATGGAACTTCTCTTTTAAAGGAATTTTTTATTGTTAGTCCCCACGGACACCGTCCGGGGGGACTTATAGGTTTGGTCATGTCCGTGCGTGTGTGCGTGCGTGCGTCCGTGCGTGCGTGCGTGCGTCCGTCCGTTCACGCAGATATCTCAGAGATGCCTGGACCGATTTCATTCAAACTTGGTACAAGGATTACTCCTTATGTCATACATATGCACGTCGATTTGATTTGTGATACGATCCAATATGGCCGTGTGGCGGCCATTTTGTTTCCTGTATTTGATGTACACAGCCAACAGTCAGACAGTTTTTGGCCATTTCCTTTCAAACATGGCACAAGAACAACACACTGAAACTTAAGTTTGGATATAACGTTACTTTTGCAATATGATCTTATATATGGCTGCCAGACAGCCATGTATGGTATTAATGATACTATTAATGGTGTTTTAATTAATAAAAAATGAGCTAAAATATGACAGATCTTGTACTTTTACCGGGCAAAATGTGGTAAGTAAGTGCATAATTTTTTGCATGTTGTTTTTCTGGTATTGAATTAAAATTGACCGCAAGAATGAAAGTGAGCTCTTGAAGTTTGCAGCGAAATAACCCCGAATCCGAATCTGAAATTTGCTTAACGGTACTTTCTTCATGGCAGATCAAAAACTGTTAAAAATATTAGACATAGTAGTGTAAAATGTTCCTTTTTCGAGTGTCTATGATTGTACTATTTCAATGAAAATGAACTACAGATATATCAGCTGCCTTTTATGCCGAGAAATTTCTTGTAATGCAACGATGAAATTTGCTGGATCTTAGTACGAATGTGAATCCGTTTTCAATAAAGCCGTTACGTTATGAGCGTGTGTACATACTCATGCACGGAGCCGTCAATTTGTCTACGATTTTTGCCGCGATTCGCTATCAACAACAGGTACGTATAGTTACGGATCATTCATTAATGTGTGTACGGTAGGTGTGCAATGGATAATTTGATTATGGCGATAAAAGAAAGCGTTATCTGAAAGTGACAAAGTACGATGTGGCTCGTACGATGTGTTGCTACGCCATTTGTGTCATGTGCATTGTGCATGTGTACGTGTATGTAATCTGTGCTCTCGCTGTCGCTCGTAACGTTCGTAAATTACGAACAAAAATGAAAATTTACGAAAAAAAATAAATGCCCGATCCCTTACCGAAATTTTAGGCCTCCCGCAAACTGTTACTGCAAATTTGCCGCAAGCTTTGCAGTAAATTTGCAGCAAACTATTTGCCGCAAATATGCGAGTGGTTCATTTTTCAGATGCAAATTAGGTTTCTTGTGAACTTGCTGCAAATATGCAGCAAACTCCCTGCTGCAACGTTGCTGCAAACTCTGTGCAGCAAATTTGCGGCACAATCCTTGCAGCAAACTTGCGGCAAATTAATTTGAATGTTACTGAAAATTTGCCGCAAACTCCATACAGCAAATTATTTTATTTGCGCTGACCAAATTTGTTTCTCGTGAAACTGGTATTTCAGAGTTTAGTTGGATAAAACACATCTTGTGCTGTCCACAGTCCGCCAATATATAAATATTATTTATCCAACTAAACTCTGAAATACCAGTTTCACGAGAAACAATGGTCAGCGCAAATAAAGTTATTATAAACAAAAAGATGACAGAGAAAAAAAGGTTAAATTCAATTGTGGTACAATTTATTTTATATGCCATGTTCATTTCATGCCACATAAGTGTCATAATCATGTCAAGATTTTCTTTTGACTTGAGAAGTTTCATGTAACATTTAAATTACTGTCAAAGGCTGCGATTTGGCTTTCTGTTCTCTGAATTTCTTGTCCCCTTTAGTGTACCAGCAATGGATTCTGAAAAATATAAATCGTTCAGGGAAGAGTGTAAGTCTTTACCGTTTGACCAAACATTGTAAATTTCATGAAAGAAATCGATAATTATTTGAAAATGAGACAAAATCAAGTTGAAAAATTGAAGCAGAAAATGCATAAATATTCATGATTGAAATTAAATTAATAATGATTAAAATGTCCGACAGCGGACAACTCGCCGTATATTGTTTACATACACGACGGCGACAATCTGCAAAAATCTCAGCACTTACTGTAGTGTAGGTATGCTAAGCTATTATTATTATTATTAGTTACTGTAGTGTAAGTAACTGTTGTGAAACGAAAGTGAATTCAGTATGAATCAGTACTCAACGAAAATTTATCTTTAGGTAAAGATTGCAATACAACGATTACAGAA
>LD344255.1:174476-189638 GCA_001465055.1 Ptychodera flava | reverse complement strand
ATTGTTGAAATATTGTGTACACAAGAAATTTGCTATAGTCCAAGAAGTGATCTCAGTGTGTATGAGGCTAGGAGAAATGTGGATAGGCTTACACATTGTGTATTGATGCTAATACGTTTGTGTCCCATTCATTCTGATATGTATAATCAAAGATTTCACAGTGGCGGCTGGCAGAAAAGGCAAAAAAACAAATTAACATGTATTGTTTCGTGTCATCTGAAAACATGCACATCATGACTATTTAAAAATTAAAGTTTGTTAAAAAAAATTTGAAATATGAATGCTCTGTCAATTTTGAAAAATACTGCTGACAAAATGTGAATTTTGACTTGCACAGGGTTATCTGCATTTTAATATGAACATTGGATTGTGAATGGAATGAGCAGAATAACATGTGAATTCATGTTTTGGATAAGGTGTTTTGTTCAAGAAATGTTCTAAAATATTCCTCAGCATTGTTGCTTTCAGTGGCAGCAACTTGGTTTTATGACAACCAAATTAGAAAAAAAGAGAAAATTAAAAACAAGTTGGCTTTCACCAATTTTAATTCCTAATGTTTAAAACTTTCAACGTGAGTCTGCAAATATTCAGCATCATCAAATGAAAATGTATGCTGAACGTGTGCATGTACATGTACATCTCACTTTCCAGAAATATCTGGATATCTGCAAATGATGTACAATTAAACTTCTAGATATATATCACTTTGCCAATTATCTGCTCCTCTGATTTTCTGTTCACCATTTCTAACTGACATCTTTGCTTGTCTTTGTGTGCATCATATGTATCAGTGAGACATAACGAAAAAACTATTCATATTTAGTAATTAACTTTTCTTCAGAAATTTACAACCAGATATGTTTATTGCTACCCTTTCCAAAAGTGTGCCACTTGCAGTCCCTGCAAATCATTCTTTTTATAGTCATATAACCCTGGAATGATTTGTTATATCATCGATTAGATGTCCACTACAGTTCCTGCAACTTGTTAGACTGGATATGTCTATAATTTATAAGCATGCATGTATATATTCGGGGGGGGGATGGAAAAAAACAGGAAAGATGAGGGGGGGGCCATAGATTTTTTCTATAATTTACTAAGGGGGGGGGGGGCCATGGAAAAAAATCACCGAGAAAATAGAAAATCCTCCACCCTCCCCCTGGAAGTAAATTCTGAATCGTCCCTAATGGCGGCCGGCGGCTCCACGCTCAATGTTTATGGAACGCGATCGACGGGTTTGAACAAAACCCCAAAACAGTCATGTATACAGCTTTGCGTTAGGCCCTACTAGTAAAGATTCATTTTCGCGGAGTTCATGGGTGCGTATAAATCTGATTATCTGACATCTGTACCGAGCCGTTTTCTGGTTTGTAAGTCTTATTTGTCTTAGGGCCATGCAGATGTATGGGTCCTATACATGCACCTTGCGTGATGGCGTATACAGACAGAGCACAACTTGTTCAAGCCTTGTAATTTTATGCGAAGAAGATAACTAAGGCAATAAAACATATATCAAGGATCAGCAAGCCTTTCCTAGTGTCTCTATAATTTTGAATTGTATGACTTTAAAATTATATACCTTTTCATTGTCATTCGTAGTATTTCCGCTACTTACTGTTCACGCCCACGAACTATGAAAGTGTTTTATGCTGAATTTATATGACACAAGAACGAACAAGAGAAAAGAAAGATTAATAATAATCTGACATCTTAGAATGTGATCATGGCAGCGGATTTTATTGGGTATCCTTCTCTGAACAGACAGACAAACAACACAACACAACACAACCAAAATAATATTCTACATACCGTGTCATGAAATTTGTGACTGGGGTCTCTGACAGACTTGCCATATATTTTTTGAAGAGATCAAATGTCGGAAGAACAATAATATAACTGAATAAATGTAATATGAAGAAATCGGTAGGCATAATCTCTGAATCAATTGATATAGGGGAACCAAGCAGTTATAGTATGCATGCTTGTAAAAATGTTGCAAGTCGACATCTGGCTTATTGAAAATATAATATTTATGGGGTAATGACAGATAAAAAAAATGTGCATATCGGAGGAAAATATGCCGTGATTCACAATAGTTAGATCAGGGAACAAACTCAGAAATTATCACAGTCCCTCCATCAAAGACTTGATTGTTTAGAAGTTATATTTGTGTATGTTTGTAATATTAAAGCTAAAAAGCATGCCCGTAATTTGTCAAAGTCAGGAGACCATCATTTTGAACCGGAAAAATATATAGGGCAATTTTTTTCCTACTGTGAGGGATATAAACCCAAGAACTCCGGCAGTAGTATTTTATTACATGCTCTCCTCAGTTAACACTATCTGGCATTTAGTTGCATGCGGGGCATTCTCGAACAAGTTTACCATTATTGATCCAAGAAAGATGAATGATCCTATTTGATTTACAGCTTTCATTTCTTGCTGTTCAAAAGTCTCACACTTAGTGAAGTTTTCATTGAAGAGAAATTGTACCCAACAAAGGGACATACATATGCCTCTTATATTTGGAGGGATTGCAGATCACTTTGTCAAAACATCAATCCAACATGATGTTGGATTTGGTCAAGCAAGAAAAATGTGAAACATACATTATCTTGCTAGCTGATAACATTACTTGCAGCAATGGGTATCTGTTAGAAAACAAAATTAGGAAACTATAAGATGTGATTGCATGGCTTTTGTGATACAGTCATTGTGAAAGATATGTAGTCCTCTCTCTGTCTTGAAATCCTGGAAATTTTTTTCAAGTCAACTGTCCAATATAGATAACACAATGTAGACTTTTTCAAAACTCATTCAGTTCATAATTTTGGTTAGTAATTTTTTCATAAATTGATTTTCATATAATATCTTTCTCATCACAGAGCTACTGCCCACAAAACCACGTGGTGAAACAGACATGGTCCTGAAGCCTGGCTCAATACTGTACATCCAGTCACCAAATTACCCAGCAAATTACCACATCAACTCATGGTGCATATGGAAAGTGACAGCTGAGTCAGGAAAACCAATGACCATCAACTTTAGAGATTTCGCAACTGAGAAGGGTTACAATTGGGTAGACATACCGGTAGGTGGAGGCAGTACGTGATGAAACTGACCTGTCAACTGTTAGCTTTGGCTTTTAGGAATGGATTACATACCACCTTGTGTGACAGACTCTAGCAGTTTGTGTATCACCTTAAGCAGTGATGACACTGTCAACTTCAGAGGATTTCTACTGTATACCAGTATTGATGAAAGGCACAGTGAGTAGTGCATGTATTCCTAGTTGTGATACAGTCATGATCTTTTGAAAAGTGAAAGGATTTGTACTTAGTTACAAAAATATGTATTCCAATATTTTGGTATTTACCTTGTACTCCTTTTGTCACCAAAGTTTGTCTGACCTAATTCTCTTTTAACAAAATGAAAAGACATGCATAATGCAAGACTGATAACATACAACATAAAGAGATTAAGTGCAATTGATATGCTTTAAAATCCAAATTGTAACTATGGCAGAGATTAAGAGTTATTGAAATTTGGTCAAAATTTATTCTATCACTGCAGCTGATATAAGTGAACCTAAACCAGACCCTACGGCAACTTCCCTGCCACCTCAGCCTTGTGGACAGCATGTTATTGTTCCTGCCAGTGGCAATGTCAACATCACTGCCCCAAACTACCCTCGTTACTATGACAAAAAACTGAACTGTGAATGGACATTGAATTCTACAACAGGAGGGCGAATCATAGTGACTTTTATTGACTTTGAGACAGAGTAAAGGTAAGTGACTGATGTGAGTAACTTTTGTAAAAGCTCAGGCAACAGACAGCTCATCGTCACTGGCTAATTGTGGCTTGCTGACTGCAATATATGCCTTTTTCATCATCCAGAAATAGTTTGTACTGCCTGGGCTTTGCAGTGACAAAGTTAAACATTCAAAGTGTCCATTTATAGAGCTTCAGACATACAAACCCTGTATTTGTCAATATTTATAGATGCCTTTGCTGTAACTGCATAGCACATAACAATGGGAAATTCAATATGTCAGTTTCAAGTTATGTGGAAAATACATCCTGTAAGAGATTTTCAACTGTCATCACTACAGGCACTGCTCAAGCACTTTGTTTGACTGGAAGTGGGGGCTAATTGTATGTTGTGTTACCAGGTGATATGTAAACAGGGACTACAAATAGCCTACTCTTATTGACTGTAACCTGTATTGTAATGCACTCAGGTGCGATGCAGTTGCAACAAGGCTGTAAAACTTGAAAAATATGCATGGAAGAAACTCACTTTCCACCAGTTCCCTGTCGTGGGTGTGTGGAGAACATTGACAGTGGAGGGTTTTGTCTATGCAGAGAATGAAATCTTTGTAAAGACAGGTGAATGAGCTGGGTTCACTATACCATACCCATGATGAAGCTATCCAAACTAAAAAGGAGAAACTTGGCTTCGTCTGTGTAAAAAGGGATCAAATATGAAATCAATAAATCTGCAACATATTATACATTTGAATTTTCTAACATTGATCCTGGAAAGCAAATATTTTGGTTTTTAATGGCAAATGTAAGATAAACATGTTGTTACGCCATAAAGCATGGGTTAACCCTTGTCAACGTAAATAAATATCAAACATTGTGTTTCATCAAGTATAGCATCTCATACTTGATACAGCAGAAATGATGTAGGGATCTGACTTGATTTTTAAAACATTGGAAAAACATCTCTCATTCATGTCAATTTTTCTTACCACTTTGCTTGTAGTATTGTGATCATCAAGCCATGGTCTACAGTGCCATAAATTTTAGCCAAATTTTGGAAAAATGTAGGGTTCCCTCATGCGAAGAAGTAAAAAATCTCTGCACTTCCTGGTTACCAACCTTCAAGTACATATACTTGGAAGTGTACATCCGTGCATGGGGAGTATCTCGAAGTAAGCCAATAGACAACATGAAAAACAGATGAATTTTTGATTTTTGAAAAATTGACAACCATAACATGAAGTGTTGTATGAGTCCAGGAATATCTTTCAAAAGTATATGGATACTCCACCATACATCTTATACTAATAAGCTGTAAGGAAGGCATACATGAATATCATTACCTCAACTCTCACTGTGACCTTTTGATTCATTTCTGTTTGACACAATAACATGATAAATTGATTTTGATCTGTTCATATCAATTTGAAATGCAATGATTTACTTTGAATGTTGCAAGTGTGCAAATGATGACCAAGCAAGGGGTGTGTGTTGTCATGCTGAATCCAACACAGCGTATTTTGCTCAAAAATCACTTTTTTGTAATATTCATATGTTGTTAACCCAAGATTAAAATATTGGTTGGGTTCACCTTTTAGCTTGTCAAACAGTTGTAAGTTGCATGATATAGAGGTGTTAATTTATGCAAATGTATGCAAATCACCCAATTTCCTGATTTCTTTTCCTCCCAATTTCAAAATTTCCAAAGAATTTACCAGGTCAAATTTTCTGAAATTTTTACATTATGTTCTTTAAATGCTATATAACAAAACGCTATTTTGTTTGACAATAAAGTTCTTACATTTTAAATGAGAGGCATTTTAATGTTGCTAATAATGATTTTGATCACTTTTTTTAATGTCAGTCTTTCAATCCATGCCATTTTAGAATGAGGATAGATTGTGCAAAATAAATTAGTCTTTTTTCTACATATTCTCTTCTTTCAAGTGAAATATTACATTTCAGAAAATAGCATCAAGTTTTTGACTATTGATGTTTATCATTAATACCAAAATTGAAGTTTTTAACCCCAAATATACCCCTTTCATCTTTCGAATAAACTACTACCATAATAAACTTTACACTCCCGGCGTTTTAGAAATATATAGTATGAGAGGTTCCCTTGTCATCTTTCATGAGAAATATTGCTTTGAAAAAAACTGTGTTGGCAACATGCAGCGCCACCTTAATCTCATGAGGTCAGCCCCATTGTGATGTTGGTTTTGATAAGCTGTTATTGCCCTTCTTACATGATTAATTTGCATTGAACATTGTGACATCAATTTGACCATGTCTCCCAGGAAAGATTATCTTGAAATTGGTGATAGCAATGATGTCTCTGACAAGTCCAGCAGACTTAGGGTTATCTCTGGAGAGGAAATTCCAAATGCATTCATATCTCACCGATCTCAAATATGACTGCACTTTGTCACTGATGATAGTGAAACCAGAAGAGGCTTTCATATTGAGTTTGAAAAAGACACAAGTAAATGAATGCTATAATCATTAAGATACTCTGTACTTAGCTTTGCATAGGTTATCCTGCATTAGAATGAGTTTCCAAAATGCATCTACCGTATTCTCCACAATTTAAACACCTAGACCTGAACCAAAAACTTAGGGTATCCATTTGAATCACAGAACATAGGTTTCTTGACATGAAAATAGAGTGTACTTTTATATTTATCCCTTCCTAACCTTCAATGAGGAAGATTCCATGAAAGAAGTATTTACCTAAATGAATGACAAAACTTATGTTGGTCAAAAATAACACAAAGCTTGTCACTGTCTGAGCAAGTTAAGTATTTTCATTTAATTTTCACAGATATACTGGTAAAAAAATATAAAAACCTTTTCAAAGTTGTCAAATTACATCATTTTTGGATGCTTTGTTTCGTACCATTAAGAGAAGTATTTCACCTTTAGGTGGTTAGTTTTGATACTGTACTCTATATAGATAAATATTTGTACGGTATATGTTAACAGAGCATTTAATTCTAATTCTTGTTCCTTCTTAAGGTTGTGAAAAGCAGTTCCAAATTCTTCCTGGAACCCCTCATCAATTGATCCATGTTTCATATGGAAACAATGAATTTTGCAACTGTCAGTTAAATACATTGTATGTACCTGTAATATAAGAGTGACAGTCACATATTTTCAAACAGGTATGTGTAACACTGCAACTATGATAAGTCCCTATATTAGTTATCAAAGCCATTTTTTACAACACTCTGCATTTTAGTTCAAGCAGACTTTGATCTTTTCAGAGATGTTTCAAATTCAAGCTAGAGCTGAACAGGCATCATCGCAGATATAGTGACTTAGAGGTCAGGTTGTTTTTTGAATTTGAACTAGCTATCATCATACCCCTGAAGTGAATTACTGTACTCATCTGACATCAATATTTAATCTCTTTACTTCAACAAAACAGAGCCATTCTTTGACTGAGTGGATATTGGTACAGGCATAGATTCATCCTATTTATCAAGTTGTCTAGTCCATTGGTCTGGGACCATATCGGGGTATGAGTTCATCACAGATAGCAACCAAGTATGGACTACATTTAGATCAGATGAGGATATCACTGCTGGAGGTTTTATTTTAACTTGCCATGATGGTATGTATGATGTCTAAATGCTCATAGACCATCTGGTTTTGGTAGAAACTCAGTAGCTTATTGTTGGCACTGTAGGCAAGCCAGTTCCAACTGTCATATGCATTGTGTGTGTGTGTGTGTGTGTGTGTGTATGTGTGTGAAATATTTTCAGTAAACTGAAGTTCGTGCAAGTTCTTAAGCACACAGATATTTGTATAAAAATCAGGCTCAAACCTCTGTGGTATTTGCATAGATATTACCAAATTATTATGTTATTCCTATCTCCCTTATTAGAAAGTTTTGAACATGTGTTGATCAATTTTAGTTTAGCATCTGCTCTTAGGATACTGAGTGTGCAATAGATTTGTACCTGTGGTATCTTATCGTATGGATGCAATTCTACGATTGTAATAAAACATTGAACTCTTACCTCAAAATTATATCATCCATAGTACTAGTGCTAATAGCAGCAGTATGTTGTGAAATCATGTGCTTTGACTTTGAGTGCTACAAGATGAGGTTTTTGGAAATTAAACTCATTCTAGGTGTGGTCTGGTTTTGTTCATTACTTTGTGATTTTTCCTTTGACCTGTTACTTACCTCAAACACTTTGGTGACAATCATTTAATTTGCAATATTTGTCATAAATCATTTTAAGGTTACTTTGTTAATGACTTTGAGGCAATAATATGTTTCTCACGCAAGTCTTTTATAGCTGTAATGTACAATGCAAATTGTCAAAATTGCAATCAATAATCAAAGAAGAATGTCAAGTACCAGTATACTCCAAAATGATGGAATCTTGCTTACTTTGACAGATGCCTATGTGCCTGAGGAGTTTACTGACAAATCAGGGTCCATAGAATTACCTAGCTATGGTCAGCCAGTGAACTATCCACACAATGCAGACTGTATCTGGACCATCACGTACTTGCCAGGATATCACATTCACATCACCATTGAGAGTTTCCAGCTGGAGAATCGTTATGATAAAGTTCTTATTGGTATTGGTACTGACCCAGACTCAGAGCTTTATACTGTAAGTTTGATTTTCTGATGCATATATTACTTGTTTTGTAAACTTCACAAATTGAGGTGAAATGAAAGGCACAAGTCATCCAAGATAGAAAAAACATCTGATCCTATTACATTCTTTTTCAGTGGAAAGGACTCAACTTTAACTTGCAAGGTACAATTATCATGTCAAACTAAAAGTTTTATCATGAAGGATATCTGCAAAGTGCATTTGCATATTAAACTATGAATAGTGTAATTTTGTTGTATGACTATATTGATATAATACTCAGAAATGTGTTTTCTCTTCATAGAATTTTAAAGTTTTGTCGGTTATAACAAACATGGCTGCTAGATTTGTTTGACTGGATACGGTTATGCATACCAACAGGTCAATAACTTTTCAATTAGTTCATTAGTTTGCCATTCAGCAAATATTTGTCTCAAATTTAGATCAAACTGTCTTGCCCTTGAGAAGTTCCTCTGTAATAGATACCTAGCATTGTAATGCTGACTTTTTTACCCCCAAAGTAGATATGACTAGCAGCAATGTTTCTCATGGTCACTTTCATCAAATATATTTGACATGATTAGACTGTGATGAAACATTCTCTATTAGGTTATCTGCAATGGCATGTAGATAATTCAGTCAATTTGCATGTGAATAGGCAAAGTTAATATAAGAACATGTGAAAATGCAAGTTTTGTATCAAGATGCCAGCGTCCTTTCTTGATTTGAGTGGACACTACAGAAGATGTCATTGTGATGATTCTTGTCTTTGTAGGAACTGACAGGGACAAAAGAGAAAGGTGAAACTGAAATTGTACCATCACATTAAGTATGGCTTTGATTTAAATCTGATTGGACCATCACTGACTCAGGATTCAAAATAGATTACATAGCAGAATGTAAGTATATCATGCATTACTAATTACATAAATTTCAAACTATGTGTATGGCCATGTTGTCAATGAACAGATATTGTACAGATAATCAATGAAATCAATGGCAAAGAATCACGTTTGCAAGGTGTAAGTAACTTTGCAGAAACTTTTCCTGATGATCTTTACTGTATCAGTGAACTATCAATCACTTCAAAAGATCAAAGATCATATGCACTACAGACTACTAATGGGCAATGTGCTTCTGGAAGAAGTTGAGGAAGAAAAGGATATTGGAGTTATAGTGCACAGAAGTTTAAAACCCAGTCGTCAGTGTTCAGAGGCAGTTAAAAAGGCAAATCGTGTAATTGGTATGATTAAGAGATCATTCACATCCCACACGAGAGATATCATGCTCAGGCTTTATAAGCAATTTGTGAGGCCTCACCTGGAGTATGCTGTTCAAGCGTGGTCTCCTTGGTTACAAAAGGATATATGTTTATTGGAGAAAGTTCAGGCTCGCTTTACCAAGGCTATCCAAGAATGTAGAGGCAAATCTTATTTTGAAAGACTATCCTTACTTGAATTAACTACCTTGGAAACTCGCCGTGTGAGAGGTGATATGATAGAAGTGTACAAGATCTTGAATAATATAGATGACTGCAACATAATAATGGAGCGATCTTTGTCTAAAACTACAAGAGGACATGTAGAGAAACTACAAAAGAAATTGTGTAGACTGGATATCCGTAAATACTCCTTTTCCCTTCGCATTGTTGATGAGTGGAACTCGTTACCGGACTATGTAGTACTTTCGAAGGATGTAAATAGCTTCAAGAACAACATTGATAGATACTTCCGTACCATTAACAGGATCTGACATGGGATGTTATTATCGCAAGATAGTCAATCCCTAGTATACTGAACTGAACTGAACTGAGTACCCTGCAATATATACTTATTTTGTCTTTGTGCTTTTTTCAAGATCATTGTGAGTTACAATTGATATAAGGCAATAATTGCATCTGGTTATGTAATCTACCATGAGAACAAAGTCTATAAATTTGTCAGTGAAGATGCTGGGGATGACTGTAGAACAATGACTGATTCAGACCCTGTAATTATAAATGATGACAATGAATTGAACTACCGTATGTAGAGTCTCAAGTTGGAGCTGGTACAAGCTATTAGATAGGTAATTCTCCATGTTCCCTTCGTATGGCTTTTCTTTGATGACAGTCTGATTAGTACAGTAGTCGGTTTTCAAAGCATTTTTTTCTGAAGTGTTTAAACAAGACAAGAGTGTAACCAACATTTTATGCACATACAGTGTATCCATAAAGTTTATTCTGTAATATCACCTGTTTAGGTCATTAACATTGTGTATACATTGTATTGTACAAAGTTTTGCAAAGTGTGGTGTTGTCACATGTGACAACAAATCAGACTTATGTGTGCGTTGGTTTCTGGTGAGCATTTTAATTGTACATTGAACTTTGAGGTAGACAAATATTATTTTCAAGAAATGTTAAAATTCTTGGAACATTATCCAACACTTGCTAGGTTCTTCAGAACAGAAAACAAGTTACTAGTAGCTTTCACATTTTCAGATGTAGTTCTGTACCTTTCAGTGGCCTGAAAGGAACAGAACTACATCTGTACATGTATCAGTCTTCAGCTCAATTGCAGAGCATACCGTGTTTTAGTCTGGATATCAGACCCAACCAGCTAGACACAGAAAGAAATTTTGGAATTAAGGCATCTCGTGGAACTTAAAAATAATTCTTTTTCATCAACTAACAGGTTATTAAGATTGTGCTGTTGAAGGTGACTGGAGATGGATCGACTGTTCCCACCCTACAGAGTGGCATCTCAGTCTCTGGGCAAGTGGACAACCTAGCAATGGTTCTGGGGAAGACTGCAGTAGATCACTGAATCAACATTTCTATGATTTGTGTACTACTCACTTTGAATATATCTTTAAGATAAATCCACATAAAAGTAAGTATCAACTACAATATTTCCAGGTTTTGAAGAGGAAGTATCAAAAGTCTGTGTTTTCACAGGTTTGATCAATTTTAGTGTTATGTGCAACTCATATCAAACTTGTAATATTGTTGACAAAATAGAAAATGTCCAATGATCAAATATAGGGTTTGGAATTTGATGTTGCCAAGTCCATACTCTGCCATTATCCTCTGTATGTTAAAATATGCTTATTATAAATGTACAAAAGTAAAGCAAGTACAAGGATATCGTGAAACAGCATAGTTACTTTGATATGGTAAAACAATTTTATTTGCAAATATTTTGCATGAAAATGTAACAAATTTGATATACTATCATACTGTTTTGCAATACAAGTTATTGTCATAAGCTATATCTACTCTAATGAAGAGCATTGTGTTGGTGAAGTTATAAATACAATTGTGGAGTCTAAAAATCTGTATTCAATATGATAATACTTGTCAAATATACAATGGTTTATTTTTTCTGTCTAATATCTTCTTCTCTGTATAAGATCTGACAAAAGAAGATCAGAACGTCCAATCAGTTGATGTTGAACCCAGATCAACATTTGAAATTGATGTGTGGTGGCAGTTAGCAGATAAGCACTGTGATGTGTTAGGTTACAAAGTCGGGTACCATCCCATTGATTACAGAAGTTGTGTTTGGGTAATTGACATAGAGGGCGCTAATTGCAACTCTGTGAGGCTAACCCAACTGGAATCAGCCACCTGGTATATGATGTACATTGCTGCATACACCCACAGGAATCAGCTGGAGTATGTGTTAGGATATCCAGTACAAACCTACAAAGGTAATGCCATAATGGTTTTACATTACATTTGATATAGGGAGGAGGAAGATAGTGGAAATAAACAGGGTGATATTTATAAGCAGTGTGAAAATTTATGAAGCTCAAAATCAAATGAGATAAACAGTTTTCAATAAATAGTCAAGTGTTGTCATTGATGCTAAGAAGTCCTGGCTCAATAGTCTAATGTTGACGTCAATTATTTTACTTTTGCACATTTTTGCATTCTTAACACATAGCAGCCATTTATGTACTTCATAAACTATGCTAACGGTATATTTTCCTTGTGCGAGTCCATTTGTAACTTTGAATCAATCAAATTAACTACCTATTTCATTATAGAATAAGTGATACCATTTGTTCTTTTTCTCCCAATTTTCTACATCTCACAGTGGCAAGCCCTCCCTATCAAATACCTGAACCTATGAAGTGTGGCGGCGAATACTCTGTAAAGAATGACTCCTTTCTACAAATCATCTCACCAAACTATCCAGATAGATATGACAATCTTGAGGTAAGCTACAGTGGTTAACTTTGACGCATTGGCATTACGCAAAGTAGACATATTGTCTAAATTGAGATGTTGTCAACACTGTCAGGTGTAATTATCATCCGAGCAGTAATTGAAATCAATCACCGTGAAATCAACTCTGCCAAAGTCGAAACATTGTCTTTCAGGTACGGTGGTCAGGCATATAGTCAAAACAACTACACCTGAAAGCAAGTGATATGACTTGGACAGTGCTTGGACGTATGTGGTGGTGTTGTTTTGACTGCGTCTGACCTCCTGCTAGATAATATTGTTTCGACTTTTGCAGAGTCGATTACTTTATGATCAATTCATATTACTGCTGTAATTTAGCAAATACCATTTTTATTAGCGACGAAGTTACGTAACTGAGGAAGCTTATAGAGTTGGGAGAAGCAAAGTTGACGTCACTTCCATCAACAACTTCCGTAAAACTATTTTGTCACACCACGTGATCAGTGTTATCTAACGACTACAGCATACCATTCACGCTGCACACTCACTATCAGCGAAAATAGTATCGTGTTGGATTGACATTACAATTGAACTTAGAGCGTATGTGTGAGTGTATTGGCTTACATGAAAATGCGATAGACAATGATGCATTTACGTTAGAACGTCCATGCTCGATCAAATTGTTTTTGTTCTGTCGGTGTAAATTACGAGATTGGTGGATGTGGATGGACATCTTGCGTTTGGTCTTTGTCTGACATGCATGTCGTTTCGATCTCCTTTTTACTGTGCAGGGGAGAATGAATTACGTTCCTCATGGGTTTCAAATATGTAAAAAAAAAAGGCCGAGGCTATTGCCACGCGCGTGTCAATAGCCAAGTTGTCTATTGCCACGCGCGTGGCAATAGCCAGGTTGTCTATTGCCACTAGCCAGGTTGTCTATTGCCACGCGCGTGGCAATAGACAACCTGGCTATTGCCACGCCATGGTTTTGAACGATAATTCTGAGATGTTTTTTGACCTATAATTGACTCTCTCAATGGTTCACGTCCTGAATCCATATTTTTTTGCGGATAATTCGGTAAATCAAACGTAATCTGTTGCTCGGCGTCAGAAGTAAAACATGACCGACCGTCACGTCTAATGAAAACGCGCAACTGACTACATCCATTGATCCCTGAGTATTCATCATCGTTTGTCATCAGCGATCTTTGCCTCCCACATGTTTTCAGGGAAAAAGAACGATTCGCAAAGTTTTTGGGACTAGTCTTTATATTGTCGTTGCCAACCTGGAGCTCGACCATTCACTTCACGTAGCTACGCGTAGTATGGCTTCAATCGGCTTCAATCATGCTTGGCATAACTCGTGTTACATGGAAAATGAGACTAAACTTTTTCTCTAACAAATGTCAACCAGTTGTCCACCCCGTTTCTTACCAAATCAAAAAATTAAAACCAGGAGTCACTTTACAAACTTTCGTGCCACAGAAAAAAATCGAAATTAACATTCACTGGGGCCTCCATTCGAAAGTTCTGACGTCGCGTTTACAGCATGCACTTAGTTCGTTGACGTGATGACGTCGCTGACAGATAGGTCACGTGGTCAAAGGTCATAGACAGACGTTTGCGGCAGGTCAGGTTGGTTTTCTCGCCCCCGAAACAATTTCTCTTGGGTAAAATGAGTAAATTTTGAGTTGCTTTCCAGACAAGTTCTTTTTAAATGGTATCTTTTGTCATGATGCATGAATGAGCATGCAGTATACTGTCAATCGCAGAGACTGCACACCGACCGGTCGTCCCCAAGCTTCGTCGACCATCAGATCAACTTCCTGAGCGAGCGCAAGGTGAATCGTGGCAGAAATATACAATTACACTTACTTGAGCTAATTTCTACACAAACTGGGAAAAGTTAACTTCAATAGTTGACAAAATCTGTCTCCGAAAAAATCTTAGCGTGTCAATAGCCACCTTGGCTATTGCCACGCGCGTGGCAATAGCCAACTTGGCTATTGCCACGCGCGTGGTAATAGACACTCTGAAAAAAAAAATACGAAGTTTTGAGTGGATTTACGAATTCGTTTGCAAAATTACGAGCGAAAATTTCAGCTTCCCATTTCATCGGCGCGACCGTGCAAGAAACCTCAGTCTCCTACTACCTCCATGATCACATGTTGTACTAGCCCTGCGTACGATGCTGTGTGTTCCGCTACAGCTAATCGCCCCGCTCACCACAGCCCTGCAAAGACCCGTATGTAGGGTCGGTGACTTCAAATCCATTTTGGGACTTGACGTAAAAAGCCAAATTACTGCCGAAATTCAGCATTCTTGGGCCCAAGTCGTATCCCAGCCTACCTCAGCTACTCGATCGCTTCCAAAACTGCCAGTCTTTTATTCACTTCTCGTAAATAACCGTCGATGTCGGCAACTCTCTCGCTAGCCCTGCGTACGATGCTGTGTGCTAGACCATGGATGTAAACTATTTTTTACATCCATGGCTAGACTGGCATTTTTGGAAGCGATCGAGTAGCTGAGGTAGGCTGGGATACGACTTGGGCCCAAGAACGCTGAATTTCGGCAGTAATTTGGCTTTTTACGTCAAGT
>LD344255.1:121519-172501 GCA_001465055.1 Ptychodera flava | reverse complement strand
CGTACACTATGCTAACATGTTTCAACACCCAAGGAAACATTTGCAACTTTATAGTCAATGCGACATATTAATAAAATTATTTTAATTTTGTATGGGAATATCACAAAGCAATGTTGTGATCATCGCAGTCCAGCTGTTATGAGTAAGCATGTGTACTTGGCTGGACCGATCAAGTTTCTGCAAAAAATCATTTCACTGTCATTGACAAGCTATAGTGACGTCTTTAATGAATGTGTCCAGTCAATATCCAAAGAAAATCAAGGCCATCAATGACACGAAGAAAGTTTGTCAGTCCCCACGAAGTCTGGGGGGGACTTATAGATTGGGTCATGTCCGTCTGTCCATGCGTGCATGCGTACGTACGTACGTCCGTTCACGCAGACATCAGACTGAGACATGCCCTGGTCAATTTCTTTCACATTGCACAAGGATAGTACCCTACCCCATACAGATGCACGTCGATTTGTTTCACAATGCGATCAAATTTGGCCGTGTTAGACTTGGAGGACTTTTTAGTTTACACCTCCATAGACTCCCATGTATAAGGCAGTTCTCCATAGACTCCCAGGTATAAGGCAGTCCTCCATAGACTCCCATGTAAAGGCAGTTCTCCATAGACTCCTATGTATAAGTCAGTTCTCCGTAGACGCCCATGTATAAGGCCAAGAAAAATAAAAATTTAGTTTCTCATCGTATTCTAGTGCAAAAAGGATGCAGTGACACAGTTTGTAGTCCCTACGGATGAAGTCCAGGAGGCTTATAGATTGGGTCATGGTGTCCGGGTCATTGTGTCCGTCCGTTCGTCCATCCGTTCGTCCATCCTTTCACACAGATATCTCAGACATTTTTACAAAATGTTACGTGACATTGGTGACCTTTGACCTCAAATATACGTATTTGTCCATAACTCACCAACGTAAAGTTGGCGTCATCCTCATTCTCATCCTCAGCCTCAGGTGACCTTTCTAGCTGACGCTAGATATGACGCTACTCAGCGTCAGCTTCAGCATCGTATCCGAAGATTGCCAAAGTTGCGGTACCCGATGACGGTCAAATGATAAAATTCGCCCAAAACCTAAGAAAATAACAAGTCCATTCTTTCTCAACTTTCTTTTGAATCGTAAAACTGGTTCGTAGGTAATATTTTATCGTTAGAATATCTCATACAGACTAGTTTTTTTGGAAATGTTCGTAATTTTCAGTCCATGGATCCGCGGATATGTTTGTTAGTATCCTCTCAACTCTTGCGTTAAGATTTTCCAAAAATTGGTGCAAAAAAGTATACTTGGTCCGAAATGTGTAAAAATCGCCACCATGAGAGGCAATATAAAAGCCCTAATTATTCAGAGGACATATAAAACAATTAACTGGTGTAACTATGACTTGAGGCCTGAAAAGTCAACGTATTAAACATACAACCTTTGAACTTTAAGGAAATTAAGGGCTAAGAATGTTGCGTTATAACTACATCGTGAGAAACGGATATTAAGAGGAGAGGTTACTAAATATTATGAAATACAAACCCCACTGTGTTTTGATTAACATTTACAGTGATATGAAACTTGGAGCACATTTTTAAAGTCGTTTTTACACTTATTATTCCATCAGACGTATTCGGGAATAAACAGATCTGACGCCGGTGAAGCTGACGCTGTAGCGTCATCCTCATCCTCATTTTCGCGTGACCCCTGAGGCTGAGGATGAGGATGAGGATGACGCCAACTTTACGTTGGTCATAACTCAGTAACCACAAGTGCCACACCCTTCATATCTGGTATGATGGGAGACCTTATGACGCCACATACTGAACCTCATTAATTATGTGCATATCTAATTCTGTACAAGCCAAAAGAGCTGGATGTCTGATTTTTCGTATATAGGGATAACTATAGGATAGAAATTTTTTGACAAAATGTCATGTGAACTTGATTTTTTACCTAAAATATACGTTTATGTCAATAAATAAGTCCCACAAGTGCTATGTCCTTTATATTTAGTAGGATGGGAGACCTTATGACAACACACACTTTACCTCATTTATTATGCACATATCTAATTCTGGGCAAGCGAATAGAGGTAGAGGTCTGATTTTTGGCATATAGGGATTTATTAGCAATACATTTTTTTTCCCCAAAATGTCACGTGACCTCAATGACCTTTGACCTTGATTATACATATATATATGCATATCTCAGTAACCACAAGTTCTACACCCTTCAATTTTGATAGGATATTAGACCTTAAGATGTCATATCTTGTATCTCATTTAGTATGCACATATGTATTTCTTGGCTTGCCAATACAGCTACAGGTCTGACCTTTTTTCCCAATTTAGAACAATAACTTAGACATGCCTCATGTGTTTCAAATTGGGAACAACGACATAGACCTATGTGCCCATAGATCTCAACATATCAATCCAGTGATACTTCTTAATGACCACATTTCCCTGCCCCATCAAGACTAATATATACTTCTATTACTATGTCATTGTCAATGACTTGTTTAGAATTATATTTTCGTTTTAAACTACAGTTCTTTGATGCAGTGTGGTCGTCTGGCAATCCATCATCACGGCAGATGTAGTGCATCCAATACACAGTCCACACTGTCCAATCATGCGTGCATGTTTTTTCTGTTATAATTCAATTAGGGTCAGAATTTTGTAGCAAGGAACATACAAAATCTTGCAGATAAATCAATTTGGATGATCTATGTACATCTATGCAAATTCCAAGTTTGGTGGACATGTGAAAATTATGTTTTTTGCCTTCATGTACAAGATGACATGTTTACCAAGCTGGACGCTCACTGCTAAAAAACCAATAGGTTTTATTACAGTTTCACATTTCAACCCTTTCTTTGCATCTTTCTCAGCAACATTCCCCAAACCTCTCTCCTTGCATCCCTATCGCTAAATGCACTGAGGAGCACAGTGTCATCATTGACGCTATTTTTTGTTCAGGAACAACACATTTTACATTTTATACACAGAAGCAGACTCTATGCCAGTGTTTGCCAAGAGATATCTCCAGGTAATTGTTAGAGAGATGTTGTACTTTTGTTCTGACTCTTACTTGGTTATATGTTGGAATGTATGATGCCTGTAAGCTTGTGACTTGTGTCTCAGTCAAAGTATCAGGTACTTTGAAGACCAACTGCCCAAGCTCAGGCATGTTACAAAACTAATTAGTACATTGGAAAAAAAATAGTTTGACACACGCCCTCTTTTATCTTCGTGGAAGTGATAATGAATAGGCATTTAGATCTCTTGATTATCTGATGTGATGTATGAATACCATTCCTCTTGTATCTTATTGTTCAGTGTGTCACTTACCTGGTCAGAGTTCAGATAGTTTTCTGCATGATGAATTACACAAGTTTCTGTAGTCTTACTGAATTTGATCATTTTAATCATATATTTGCATCCAACACCCATGCATTGTAAATTCTTACTTTGTTTCCAGAGCTGTGAATCGTTTGTGAGTGCATCTTTAGGCAAGGTGATCGCAGTCCACATCCATGACTTCAGCACAGAGCCTTGGTTTGACTATCTGGACATAGGGGAAGGCTCCAACAACTCAGATTCCAGCTCCAGAATACACCATCTGTCCGGAATCATCGAGCCATGGGAGTACTGGAATTTACAGACCAATGAGCTCTGGCTTACATTTATCACAGATGGATTCATAAGGTTGAGAGGTTTTATGATTGAGTTGGAAGAGATCAATGAAGGTACAGTTGTGTTGATCATATTTTTATGCTCTATAGTTATATTCTTTGTGGTTGTAACATATACAGTATAATCTTTATTGTCCTTATCTAGGCAATTAATGATATCATGGTTACCAAATCACACATGAACAACTATTATAACAAGAAGAATTAATGAAAATTGTAATTTGTGCTCTGTTGTTTCTTTCTTTAAAACATTCGTCCATGCAAAGCTTTGTATGCTTTATCCCTCAAAATTCCAGTTAATCAGTTTGAACGTTCATGCAGAGTGCTTTCACTTATCCATTAGAGCGTCTGTGTCCTTGACATTTTGATGTGTAACAAATGGAAAATCAACAACCTTGACATTACTTGTGTTGTGTAAACTTTGAGAAATCTCTGCCAGAAATTCCAGGGAGATCACAGTCCTTTCCTTGAGAATACTACCTTTTACGTGTAGCTTATTTATTATTTGGTTAAAAAAATAACAACTGCCATACTAACATGTCAATAAAACTTGCTAATTTCCAAATACCTTGTCTTTAAGAGTTTGAGAAAATATTACAATGGTACATTTCTGTGTTTCAGAACTACTTGAGCCAAAGCCCCTGCCAACAGAGCCATTTGAAGTCAAAGACTGTGGTAGTAACCTGACATTACCTGTAGGTGTAGGTGGGCAGGAAAAGATGAAGTCACCAAACTATCCTGCAGATTATCATGACAATCAAAACTGTGTGTGGTATGTGGTGTCTGAAAGGGGAGCTTGAATCAACGTCACTTTTATTGCCCTTAAGACTGAGCTGTACTATGATTGGCTAACACTTGGAAATGGAGAGAACCATGGTGACCTGACAACCAGTGACTTCACCCAGTCTGGAGGGTCATCATTACAGGAATGGTATGAATCCAATAGTGGCAGGATGTTGCTGACTCATTAGTGATTACACAGTCACCATGACAGGTTTTTCATCTGATCTTGACAGAGATTGATGACTCTGGTAAGACATTGAAGAAGGCTTATTACATCTTTCATCTTTCTATCTCACATAACAAATTACATTAAAATAATCTTGATATTGCAAAACATAATAAATTTTGTGCGATGAAATCTGAAAAAACCATTTCCCCGTCAATTTTTCAGATAAGACATGTGGTGGCTTACTCACAATAACATCGGATACCGTAATGAGTATCAAATCTCCAAATTACCCTGACAACTATGATGCTGATAATTTCTGTCTGTGGAAAGTGGTTGTGGACAGCTCTCTAGCAGGCAAACACATCATGATTGCCATAGATGACTTTGAAACAGAATTTGGTTATGACTAGATGGAGGTTGGAACCGGACAAGACCACCTGGATACTTCGTCTTGATTATACAGGTGGTCAGGCTTGGCTATGGATGGTTCATATGTTACAGCCAGAGATAAACTGTCGGTTTTTGGACCTCTGATAGTAGTGTCAATATGAAAGGCTTTGATGTGCGCTTTGTGCCAGGTAAAAGTCATGATTTTCCTTTCTCTTTTGTCAAATATGTTGTATTGCTGTGTGTGTGTTTTGTCATACATCATCATTTTCGCAACGGTTGAAATTGTCAGTAAATCACATTTTCAACTATCCAGATAATAATGTTGTCCATACTTTATTTATACATCTTATGCAAATTTTCATCATCTGTTTTGGTTATTTTCTCTTCATATAGTCAATCCATGTGGTGGAGACCACACTGGTCCCACTGGCAACATCACATCTCCAGGATTTCCAATGAACTACCCGCATGGAAGTCAGTGCCAGTGGACCATCACAGTGGAAGAAGGTATACCATCCTCATCTCATTTGTTGTGTTTGAAACTGAAGAAAACACCGATTACCTACACATTGGTGAAAGAGCAGTTGTTTATTGGTCTCAACATTATGTAAGTCTACCAGTATTGAAAGGGGGCCTATCCAATCAAAGGCCAAAGTCAAGGTAATATACACTTTGACAGTCAAGTCTTCTACGTGTAGTTATCTCATGATTTGAACAAGGCAACTTTTACATGTTCAAATTTCTTGTAAGGTTATGAGGCAAAAAACAAAGAATCACCACATAAATACATGTGTAATTATAATGTTCTGGAACTTTGTTCATAGTTTCGGTCAAATCGGACCATAAAACCTGACTGAAAATTTAGATCTCATGCCAGTGTGTTCATGTCTTCTTAGATATTTGTGTATTTCACCTTATCATAGTACACATCCATTTTAAATGAAAGCAACAGAATGTTTTTTCTTTTCTCACTGCATGTGCCAATATGGCATGCTTATATGTCTTGGAAAGACATATAAGATAAAATTTTAAGGTGGCGGTAAAGGCTAGAGCGTCAGTTATAAACTTCAATAAAACTATTAAAATGTAAAAGTAGTCAACATTCTCTGTGGAATAAAAAAAACTAGACATTTGGGGTCAAAGGCATTGCAGAGTTATAGCCTGTTGAAACTTCTGAAAAAGTGACCAAATAAGAGGAAGTTGGGGAGTCCTTAATGTATGAACTATGGTAGAGGTCCCCTAGCTTTTAAAAAAATGTTTGAAAAGGGAAAGTAATTTTTTGCTGTTTTTCAGGAAAGTTTGACAAGGCAGTGCTTACATTCAGAATGCGTGACTGCTTATTGTAAATGCATTTTTAGATTCTTTGAGTGTCAAAGAGGTGTCAAAAGTGAGATTAACCAAAAAGACTGCTCTGTGACTTCAAAAGAGGTGTGCAAATATGGCTTGTTTTCAACATTTTTGACAGAATAACAGTTTTCCTACATAATTTTATGCCAATTTAATCCAACCTTTGAAATGAGATATGGACATGGAATTTTAACTGCCTATTAACAAGGTTACAGACAAGATGACTATGGCACAATTTCCCTGTATTTGAAGTACTTTTTGAAAAATCACATTTTGAAATTTGAAAGAATTTTTTAATAATTTTTTGATATGTAAATCCATGTAAAATCATAAATTCAAATTTTATTTACAAATCCTGCCATACACATCTTACAATTAATAGTTTCAACATATTTATTACTAATTTGGTAGTATTAAGTACTATCCAATTATTATGAAATTCAAATATGTAAAACAATGTGAAAAATTAAATGTTAATATTTACTGGTGTCATATTTTAAAACCATGGCTGCAAATATACAATTTTTATATTCTTTGGAGAAAGTATTAAGTAAGGGAGTTATTCTGAAAATTTGAACTAAATATCTTGATTCTAACACTTCAAACTTGACATTAACTCTGACACAGTCCCTCCACAGGGACTGTGACTCTGAGAGAGAATTCGTGCAAAAATAGCCTTTTCCGCTACCTTAATCACATTTAAATATGTAGAAAGCAGATGATTTGTATGTTTTTGAATGTTGATTGTAAGCTTAGACCTGTATGTAGCAGGGGTGATTTGAAGTAGATGGATTACAATGAGTGAAAAGGTGGATATATTGTTTTGCAGGGACTCACTGGATCAGATTTACCAAAGGACATCACTGTTAACAGTAATGAAGCTTGGTTGATGTTTACTTAAAATAATTCCATTAGCCACCAGGGTTTCCACCTGACTTATCAACAGTACGGAGAAGGTAAGACCTCTTCAAGATTTTTCTAATGCAGAATAATGTGATAAGTGAAGGTTAAACGTTGATTCTGTTAGGATCATTATGAACCTTCATAGGTTTTTTCTCAGGCAATAAGAACTATGGTACATTTGTGTGAGATTGTATACGAATTACTGTACATTTTATTGTAATTTTAGCCTTCTGTGGAGATAAGAAATATAACAACATTGGAAGATCCACACTTTTGTATATTCAGTTCTTTCTAAGAATGTCATCTGTGTGAATGGCATAAGTCACTAAGATTTTCAAAGTATCAGTTAATTAGACTTTTGTTTTGCAGCAAATCTGTACATGTATGTGCTGCAAAATTTTTATATTACTTTTTCCATAGACATGTTGCCATCTCCAGGTTTGTACCGTATGGGGGAAATGCATTTTGTAATGTCACATGCCAGTGTTTATAGTTTTCACCCTTTTTCCTCTGTATCCAAATCCAACTACTTTGACTCTGTTGAAAACAAAAACTTGTACTACAGCCTGGTGACAAAAGGATTCAACATTGTATATCATGCCTGCATCAGTCAGAAAGCTTCTAAATGTCCACATTTTGCATTGTTTCTGATTCATCGATGTCTTTGTCATTTCTCTGGTGGAATAAGAAACACTGAAACAGTATATAAATGATAGATTTTAAACCCTTTCATATTTCAGTCATTCCAGAGCCTAAATCATGTGGTACATGGTAAACTGAGAAAAGAGGCCAGACAGTTATCATTTAATCCCCCAACTACCCCGAAAATTACCCGGATAATGACCACTGTGAATGGAATGTTACCATAGAATTTGGACTGTCAATGTTGGTACAGTGCTGGGACTTTGCCACTGAGCAGGGTTTTGACTGGTTAGATGGTCTGGACTCAAGTGATGTTGACACCAGCTTACACTATCTGTCAGGAGAACTTTGGGTCATGTCACTACCTGTCATCTCTACCAGTGAAAACATCTGTTTGAGGTTCACAAGTGATAATACAATCACCGAGAGAGGATTTTGTGTTGTAATGTCAGAGTACAATGAAACTTGAAAGTGAGTATTGTGCATTACCGGTAGTTTGTTATCTCTGCATCAATGAAAATTGATCATGTCCCAGTTTGCACACCTATTTCTATGTGAAACGATTGTATTGCATAACTGAATATAATGGGACTGATTAAACCAACTTGTTGTGGCGAGGGGTTTTTTGAGCAGGGGAGGGATTGTCCTTGCCTTTTGACAAGACTAATCACTCTTCTTGAAAATATGGACTAAAACATACCGGTAGTGTACTTGTTAGCAAATTGCTGTCAAATTACCGGTAAATACTGTTCATTTTATGACACTGTTTACATGGATTTGAGTTTTAGATTGTTTCATGTGGATATCTGTCATGCTAGGACAGTTACCACCTGGTTGTTCACCAATGAGCACTTGCCTTTACTTGACCTTTAACCTCAGTTGCTACTGCAGCGTGGGTGGTGTGTCCAGATTGTAACTGTTGCCATACTACCGGTTTGCAAGGGATTGACATGCCAAAGTGGTAAATCAGGGTCCATGAAAAATCTGTGAATGTTAAAATCTAGAAAATCCTTGTAAGTCCTTGAAAATGAAATTGAATCCTAAAAAATTAATAATCCACCCACAATTTTCAAAAATGATGAGTGGAGCAGTCACGTTATTGTAAAAATGATATATAAAATGATATATGGTAAAAATGATATCTGGACATATTTTAGACCTCAAATACTCCTTGACAATTGCTGGAAAATCCTTGAAAGTCCTTGAATGTGAAGTGTCCCAGGTACATGTATCTGTGAGTGTATGGACCCTATCAAAGCTCAATCAATGGCTAGCTGTCCTGATACCATTATTTTCTTTGGCATGAATTCAAAATATATGTTCAAACAAATTGCCACTGTAAACATATACGTGAAAACCACAACTTTTGTAGCTTTTTTCCTCATAGCTGAATTACTGCCTACCAAGACCACACCAGCTGTACCAACCACACAACCAACACCAGTGACACTACTGACAGAGAAGCCATGTGGTGGATACATAGATGTACCAACTGATAGTACAGAGTACCTTTTATCAACAAACTATCCACAGGACTATGAAGATAACCTCAATTGTGTATTGACAGTCAATGCTGAGCAAGGAAAACAAGTCAGTGTGACTTACCCGGACTTTGAAACTGAGCCATGGTTAGTTTTCACAGTGTCCTGGTCAAAACTTGGATCCACTTTTCCCCTTGTTCTTACATGTATATGAATAGTAGTTACTGTCAGGTTTCTGTTCCTAAAATGCCCAATGTGTTTGTACAAACTGTTCAAGTCTGTCCTTAACTGACATGAAATGTGAAATTCTGAGTTCCTATGGCTATTGTTCAATATAATTATCTCACAAATCAATTTAAACTATTTTTGTGTCTTGTGTAATTGGTCTTGTAATAAATGTGTGGACATCCCATAAATTATTGAAATTGACAGTTTTGGAGCAATGTCTGTCTCAACAATGTATTGCTACTCAAACATATACTCCTGAAACATTCACATTTTGTTCTATGGTTCATTTACTTCTACTCTTCTTTCCAATCCAGGAGAGATGTTTTAAGTGTGGGTTCAGGTCAAGATCCAAGTTCTGGTTTAATCAGGACTGATTGAGGAATAACGTCTGTACTCAGTCTATTCATGACAGCAACCAATAAGATCTGGTTCCAGTACACAACAGACTATTCAGTCACCATGAGGGGATTCAATATCATTCTCAAAGTTCCAGAAGGTAAGATAGTGAGATAAAAATATGTGAAAGCAGTGATGAGCTGTTTTCAAATGACTCCCTTGACCTGGTGAAAAACAATAGATATAGACAAGTGTAGGCAGTGATCAACTACTATTCAGAATCAGATGCACTATGCACATACTTAGGGTACCCGTCTGTGGTGATGAGCAGTGTGTGAAACAGAAATTAGGAACTTTGCTTTTTATCATAAATGTGAAAAAGTGTAGAATACTTTTATCAGATCACTTTTTTCTGTGACTATAACTGACTTGTATATTTTAATATCAATCTGAACTGTGTATTGCAACTTTGAGCGTCATTGGTGGAGATTTTCTTCTGATTGTCTTGGCCAGGACTCAACCGGTACAAATTAAATTTCTGCCCTAACAAACTCAGATTAAATTCAGCCTGCAACTAGTCAGTTAGAGTTCCATAATGATATTCAATAATGCGCTAGTTCGTCAAATGGACAAATATAAATGTCTGGTCTTTTGTCAAATTGTTTATTTGAACAGACTGCCTTACCTATATAGAAAGATTTATTATCTGAGAATACATGTATGTGACATAGGTTTACAGCAAGGTATGCTCTCGGTAAAATTTGTGATTTTCAGTGTGACGTGCAGCATACTGCTGAATGAGATTAGTGATGGAATGAAATAAAACTGTTCAACAAAAATAACGTAGGAAGCAAATACTAGCCATAAAATAGATATACAGCAGAATACTAGCTAAATGTTGTGAGACTTTTGAAATGTTTTCAAATGTTTTCACACTGAATGTAACAATTGGAGATTAGATTAACTTTTCATTACAACCTGTGTATGTGTAATGTGCAATTCTGTTGTGACCAACTTTGAAAGTCAAGCTTCAATGTAATGCCAATACATATGTTGTTTTTCATGTATTGTAACTTGTAAGTACAACTAGTACATTGTATTGTATGCATTGAAAGTGTATATGATTAATATATACTTTTCAAATGCTAACTAAATGTAGGTGTATGAGTGCTTTGATAAGGAGTGGCAGTTTTGTCCACCAAAAGTTGCAGCTGTTGTGTCAACAATCTCACATTGCCAGTATACATGTATAGTAATCTGTAAAACCTTATCGGACCTAATTTAGGTCCTGTTGTTTATGAATCTGGCCCTGACTACAAATGTTACAGCTTTGTGAGAGATGACCCATTACCTTGGGAAGAAGCCAGAGAGATCTGTATGGAGACAGTCAACAGTGATCTGGTCATCACAGAAACAGGGGAGGAGTATGAATATCTGCGTGAGAAAATGAACAGAACTGAATACTGCATACAATGTAGGTGAGTTTTATATCATATCAAGTAGGGAGACGAGGTGTAAGATTCCATTATAATAGTTTACATTTGCAATGCATTTTTGGTATGTGACATTATGGGTGAATCAATGTATTGCATAGTACAACATTCTTTATGTCTTTATATGTAGTTTGTAGTGACTTGTCTTTCATTTATATATTCAATACAGTCACTTGAATCTTTTCAAAGTAAATCTTTCAGAAGGAGTTCTTTATTTAATCACATTGCATACAGGATATAGCCATAAAACGTCTTTTGTGTGTAAGTCTGTCACAGTAGCAAAAAGTTGCTTTATTCAATGTATATTCCACTTGTTCAGAATTAAGATAGCGTGCATGACTACCAAATTAAATCATAGATTTAGTTTTATGACTTAGCTTTACCTGTCAATTATCAATGAAGAAGATAAAGGAGATGACAGAAGATATTGATTCATGTTCATATACCCAGGTATGTTTTGTTTTGTCAGATTTCTCTGACAGAGCTAAAGAGAGCAACAGATGGTTTGACTAATTTATGCAATTGTATCATTTCAGGTCTCTCTGACAGAGCTATAGAGGGTGACTGTCAACTGTTCAGGACTTCATGAATGGCAAAGCAAGCTTCAAGGTGGCAGTAACATTCCTAAAAAAGATTGCTCACTTGTGTGTGATGTGACAACACGGAGTACCAGACAGTGTCAGGAATCTCAATCATACATCTGTGAACTGACACCAGAAAGTTTTTCTGGACTGAGTTGGAAATGCAAAACTCACAATACAGGTAAACTTCAACTATACAGTTCTTAATCATAGAGATGACAATGGACAGAGCAATGTTATGTACTGGATATCTCACATTGATTTTACTGCATAAGAGTAATACATGTATTAACTCAGGAAATTTGGCTGAAGGGACCAGGTTATGTTTCTATAAAGAATGGTGGGAGGCGGGGGATTGTAATATTAAAAGCAGATTAGTTCAGCAATTTTTGTTTCCCATTACTAGCCTCTCTGTTGCAAGCTTGCCAAGTTTAAAGATTCTGAGTGGGACTGCATGTTTGTTTAGAAGGGCTGTCAATTCTTATTGAGAAATTGACTAATGTGTATGAACACTGAAATCTGAAATTTTTCTCACAATTGATCATTGGCAATTGGACAACAAAAATGTTAAATCTGTACAAAACTTCACAAAGTAACATGTCACAAACACAGCAAGCTTGCAATAGTATACAACATGATAGTTTATTTCAAATAAACATAAACATGATTTCAATCTCATCATCATTCTTTCTGTTCTGTAGATTTCACTCTTGAAGACCAGAATGTGAAGAGTGTTGATGCTGAGGCACTGTCTGCGTGCAGCATCCATGTAACCTGGCAAGTAGCCACTCTGAAATGTGACATACTGGGCTATTAACTGAAGTATCACAGACTCGACTATGTGGGTGGCATCTTTGTTATCAATGTTCCCAGTGCTGACAGCAGTGAATGTACTACAGAAGGCTTGCAGTCATCCACTTTGTACAATGGTTTCTGTTGCAGGCTATACAAGTACCACTCAGCTGAATTACGTAGAGGCAGACCTTGTCCAGACCTTTGAAGGTATGGTTATACAAACTTTGAAAGTGAATTCGATGTGCATCATTCACCAACATAGAGGCATTTTTCCGTGTTAGGAAATTGTTGTCGGGTATGAAATAGTATGCATGTTAACTGTACATGTACATGTACATGTACATGTATCTTACTTTCTCAACTGGTTGAATCATGATAACGTTCAACGACTTCCATCTTGAAACAGACTATGACAAACTGCTCATTGGAGAGGGAACTGACCCAACCTCATACATGGTATGATTTTATTTCAATGGTCCCATTGGTGCAAGAAAGTGTCTGTACATTTAGTTCTGCAGTTATCACTTATTCCTCAACCACTTACAACAAAATCATGGATTTTATATTTGATTGCTTGACATCATTGATTCATATCTAAGATAGTTTGTTTATTTTCTATGATGGTATGCGGCAGCATATTGCAACAGAGTATCACGGACCATAAAGTTTGTCCCAGATTGTGATTATGGATTAAAAATAAAAAGAAAGAGTTTTTGATTTGATAATGTTTAATATTGTTTCAGGAGTTGACTGGTCCAGATCTTCATGACCCTATTGTCAGTAGTGGTAATGAGATGTGGGTACATTTGAAGACAGATTGGAGTATTGTCAAAAGTGGATTCAATCTGACGTTTGAGTGTGAGTACATTATCCATCAATGAAAGTTGTCAATGGTTTTGTGTAGATAGATTAGGCTTCATTCACAAATAATGATTTGGGGGGGGGGGGGGCGCTGGAGGAATTGCGATTGAAATCTTTTTTTTCAGATCCCCCCTCAGTCCCCTAAAATATTTAAAATCCCCCTCTATATGATCAAAATTTTTCAAGTCCTCCACACCCAACTATCACAAGCTCATATATCAGTAAAAAATGTGCGCACAGAAAAATAAACACGTATTGTGCCGTCCCACTCGCAGATGTTCAACACTGTTACAACCTCTTATTAGCAATTTGTAAAGTCATATTCCTGAGGCGAGTTCTTAAATTGATTCATTTTTAAACGCATCAGCAACTTTTGGATTTATCAGTCTAAGCCAACTTGAGTTAATCCAACTCTGGCTAGGTCAATTGCTCTCGCTGAAAAGCACACAAAATGACGATAATGAGAGAGTAGGCAAATTGTGAAGTCTGGCTAATTGTCATACTGTAAAAAATTGAGCACAGCGACATACTTAAAATTTGTTTCAAAAGTACAAGACATACATGTATATAAATTAGATGCCACTCAAAATTGACAGTACTGGAAGGTTAAAATATTCAATCAAATAAATGTTTTCATCTCTGAAATTTTGGTTGTAATAATGACAAATTTGGTAAAAAAATGACAAATTTGGTAAAAAAATAAATAATTCCATTCAATTACACATTTCTTCATTTAGTCTTTACTGTTCAAAGCTTTGCTTTTGTATTATTTTATGATGAGAATTTGAAAATTTAGAAAACAAGCATGGTGACCCTATCTTTTTTATTTAACATTTGATTATTCTCATATGCCAGAATTCAAAAATCCCTGATAACTTTTCAAGTCTCCTGGTCTTCCTTGTATTTCTGTCTGGCCTGATCTGGTGTACAAGTATGTCAGAGCATCATTTGAACCAAACTCTTCTTCAACTACCATGTACATCAGAGTAAGAGCTATCTCTGTCACTGCTCAGGTATGCAGTGACAGTAACACTACAGTAGCAGGGCGGTAGCTGATAGTGACACAGCTCGCAGAAAGTAGCTGTATGAACTTTGATAATTTTAACAATATTTTTGTTCAGTTTATACAACTGTGTTCCTGTTCTACTCCCTACAGCATGTTGAACTGTCCAGTATTCAGCTTGCTATCACAGCCTGTGTATATGTACCATGAATTTGTATCATTGACAACTTTACTGTCAGTCTGGTTTATTAAATTATCACATGGTACATATTTGTATGTACAGGCTTTGTCAACAAACTGAATATTGTGTGTTTGAGGATGCTGTAGGGAAACAACAAGAAACTGTAGTTCATATATTGCACAAAAATATTGCAAAAATCATCAGCAGTTGCAGCTTCTGCCCTGTTACTAAGGCTCCAGTTTGTCTTTTTTACGCCAAATTGTACATGTTAAGATTTTTTCAAGATAAAAGTTATGGAATATGACAAAATGTTTCTAGATTTTGTTAAACTATTACAAACATTACAACAATTGGATGACATAAAAATGGTGTTCATTTTTCATTGAATTACCTACAAAACTTGGAATTGGAAAATTTAAAATGTAAAAGGGAACCAAAAAATTTTCAAGTCCCCCCTCCACTACCCCAAAACTTTCAAATCCCCCTGTATTCCTCCAGCCCCCCTAACCATTTTTTGTGAAGGCAGCCGTATAATATCAGTGTTTTAGCTGTGTGCTATCTCTGTACTATTTTAGTTTTTGTTTGCCCATATCATTGGTTATGTTATTAAAGGAACAAAGTCGGCCATTTTACAGGAATTTTGTTTGATACGACATACTACTTATATTGTTTGACATGTTGAAAGATACTGAATGAATAGGTGACCATGCATATATTTGACCCCGGTTTTAGACAAATTAAATGAAACCATCGCAAAAATGAATGAATGGTCGTGACCATTCATTCATTTTCGCAATGGTTTTGTTTATCACGTCTAAAACCAGGGTTGAATACATGCATGGTCACCATCAGTATCTTTCGACATGTCAAACAATATAAGTACTGGTAGTATTTCGTATCAAACAAAATTCATGAAAAATGGCTGACTTTGTCCCTTTAATTGTTTGGCTCACGAATGAGTGAGATAATTGTTTTTGAACACACGCTGTTTTGATTAAAGACCCAATCTAAAAAAGACAAGTTGTACCAAGTGAATTCCATGATATATGTCCATTTCATGCCAACATATATTGAAGCTCTGTTGCCATATACCAATACTATGATGCTGTAGTGTTTTAACAGTCATTCATTGATGAGTATGCACAACTTTGTAAACTTTTGGGATTAAAAACTGTGTATTGCTGGTATATGTATTTTACTTGTCTTTCACTTATAGGTGTGCTCAGGTTAGGAAACTTTTGGAATTAGTTAATGTCTATTGCTGGAATATATGTCTGTATATCTGTATCTAAGACCCTATTTCTGTCTACCTATCAAGACATATTTTTCCTTGTATCTTTGCTGTGTGGATCATTTAGTGCATGCTAAATTGATCATTGTGTTGAGTTTCCCATATCAATTTACATCATGTCTGATCATCAGGTGTTCAACTCAAACTCTTTCAATGCTGCATTTTAGGTCAAGAAGGCTATGAAAAACACTGGGTTGGAAATCAAGAAAGATGTTACAAGTTTGTCAGTGATCCCAAACCCTGGGATGAAGGCAGGGAAGATTGTTTGGCAACTGAGAATGGTGATCTTGTCATCATCAATGATCAAGTGGAAGTGGACTACGTCAGTGGAGGAATGAACACCAACAAGTATTGGATAGGTGAGGTGTTATCTGTATCTGTAGCTGTGTGCATGAATTTTACCTTTGCTCCTTTGACTCATGCATATCTTTGCCCTGCCATATCTTGGCCCATACCTTACAGAATTATAATTCAACACAGTAATCTACTTAACCAACTAGATGGAGGCTTGCTCAGCATGGCAGGATAAGTCTTGGCATGTCAATTTCATAGCAAAACTGACTTTGAAATTTATGACTTTAAACAGTCAAAGATCTCATGATTGATGATGATATATAAAAGGATGATTAACAGTAAATTATATTGGATACCTAATGATCTTAACTTGGTTAAACAGAAACATCTAGCCTGCAATCGCAGAGTGTTCATTGGTTTAAAGTGTGGTATGTGGCTTTTAATCCATTGTATTGTTGTTTCTTTGTGACAGCTGATACAACTACACCTCAGCCACCATTGATGACAACTCCAGGCCCACCACTCACGACGCCAGTTTACCCAACCACACCGACACTTATCTGTGGTGGACACTATCTTTTGTCATCTGTTGGAGTTATCCAAGTTGAATCTCCAAACTATTGTTGTGTGAGCGGACTTTTGAAACCGTAGGAGGAAAACGTATCAGGGTTGATGTTTTAGACTTCAAAATAGAAAAAAGGTAAACTTATGCAACTGTAAAATTTGAAATTATTAACCCATATTGCCTTGGTGCATACGGTACTGTAACTTTTCAATATTTGCTTCCATTATTTGCAACTTTCCGATGGGTTGCTGGAGTAGAGAAACATACAAGTTCAATGACATAATACTGATAGTAATATCCCCGAGAGTGGATAAAAATGACACAAAATGATTACATTTGAAATCATGTCTTGTTTTATTTACCCACTATTAATTTCTATTAAATGGTATCATTTATGAAACCAGACTCATGATGATGAGGTTGCATCACGTAGTTTTTTGTAAAACAGATCAGTGCTATATACCTGTTCTCTTTGTTTAAACAGAGAGAAGACATTTGGTGACCAGTACGTGTTGTTGAATTTCCTAGAGTTGGTTGATGCCATGATTGTTTCATTGTTCAAATCTGAAATGCATAGATTCTTTACTTTGTTGCTTTGTGTAGATATGGCTACCTTGACTTTGGCAATGGATTGGATCTGTATGATAGAGATAGCAATTCAAGTTCAAACGTCTTGATGGCAGTGAAGAGGCTCATATCTTCACAACAGTCACCAATGAATTGTGGATGAAATTTGTCACACACCATTGCAAGACATGGTACATGTACACTACCGCTTTCAGTATTGAATTTAGTGAAGTAAATGGTAAGAATGACTGTCTAATTAACAATTGCAAAGTAATCCCAAGTACCCTCTGACAAATTTCATGTTCCAAGGATGCTTTGTACCCATTGTAATTCCCTGGCACCCATTGACAGTTTTCACTTATGCAGGTTATACCAAGCAATCCTAAGTACACATTACAATTTCATCTACCCAGGATGTAACTTAGTCTTCCCTAACAAATCTCATGTATCAATGCAGTTTAGATCTGACGTTTTATAGGTGCTGTGCTCAGGTCATTTAATACTTTTTTTTAAATCTGAATGATGAATCCTGATGAATCCTGACAAATAAACATTTTTCCATACCAATAAAAGGATGATGAAAAAGTATGTTAATTTTTCCTCCGTATGTGTTACATACCGGTAGATTTCCAATGTGATAGAGATTGATGTTGTCTCATTAGCTGGAAATCCAACATGGAGAAGCTGTGTGGTAAAGTCTTCACAATATTCAGAAAAATATCACAACTGCTTTTATCCTTCAATTCAGATTGCTTTGACAACCTGACCATATCGACTGGTGGCACACAGGTAGTGAAGTCACCAAACTATAGTGATGACTATAATGATGATGAATTCTGTGAGTGGCTGGTAGATGCTGACTCCAGCAAGAATATTCGTGTGCTCATCAAGGATTTCAGAACAGGTATTTTTCATCAGGGTTACTCCATTCCTTACTGAAACAAATACCATAAAACAATAGCACCACCAATATCTCTGAACAGTTTACTTTGTGAACACCACAGAGTTGTTCCCAATTACCTTGCAAATGGTTCATAAATTCTTGGTGCCTTCAAACTCAATTTACCCTTACACAGCAAGTTGTAGTGGACTTAGTAATATCTTGAAGTATCTTCACATGAATTATGTAAATTAAAGTGTTTTGTACTGGAGATAGCTTTCCTATAATCAAAGGCAAGTCAATTTAGCTTTAGCAAAGACATTGCAGTATCAGTAAATTAAAGGTAAATAACAGGCAACATCTCAACACGTCAACAATACTATGTCTTAGTGTTCACTCATATTTATTCCTTCTTTGAATCAATAATTATGACAGTTCATTAACTGTAATATTTGGTCATAACTCTACACCAGCATGTGTTTATTGTAGATTCCGTATCATTCCGGAGGTTTGGATCAATAAATTCAAAGGTATTGTCACAAAGACATAATAATCATGCAGCCATGAATACAAAGTTTCCATTAGAATTTCCATGCCGGATTTGCCATCATACTGCTTGTGACATAACTATCTACTTTCTCTGGCTTTTACAGAAAACAACTATGATTGGTTATGGTAGCAATTCCATGGCTGGCCTTACCAGAATCATACATGAATCAGGCAGAAACCATGGCAACAAACAGTATGAATTCTATGCTCAAAGTAGCCAGGTGTGGATAACCTTTTCCACTAACTACAGTAAAACCTACAGAGGTTTTGAGTTATAATACATAATTTTGAGTTGGACAATAGTGAGTGCTATCATGTAATACTGTCTGCAATAACCATAAATTGTATATTTTAACCATAAATCAGTATTATCTTATAGCAGTAGGTTCAGATTAGCCTTGTCAACAACCATATTCCTAAAATAGACCTACATAGAACAAGGTGCTTGGTTATTGTTTGTACAAATGTGATCATAGTAGGAAGGGTTCGACAATGTACAGTTATCTTGATTGACAAATGATCTGTTGCATAAAAATTGTGTACTACTGACTACATTTTATGTATTTTGAATAATAACACTCACGTACAAAACCATCTTTAGGTTCTAATTCCACTGTCCACAGGACACAATGACTGCCCTTTCTCTGTCATACAGTAACTCACGAACTTCAAAATTATGGTTTTTAATCAGGTGGATGTGTCCATGAAGAATTGACAGACAGAGAAGGGAACATAACATCAGCCAACTACCCTGATGATTACCCACACAACTGTGACTGTGTCTGGCAAATTGTAATGAATGAAGGACAACAAGTTCAGATAGAATTCCGACATTTCGACCTGGAGAGAAACTATGATTGGCTTCTCATTGGAGAAGGAATTGATCCAGAGTCCGATCAATATACTGTAAGTAGGAACTAATTACCATTGATTAACTAATTGACATAACTGTAGTGATTGCACCTCTTGTAATGACTAACAGTCTGAGATATGGCAGGTTCAAATCCTAATGTTGTGACCAGATCTCTCACAACTACAGTCACAGAAGGTGGACAATCGTGTATACATTACGTTTACTTTTTTGTACGTCACACAAGTTTTGTAGATAACATTGTAGATAAAAAGAACCAACTCTTTTGAGTGTTTGTATAGAATACACAAGGGAAGTGCTAAGTTACTTAAGCCAGGGTTACACGTACATTTGTATATTTTTTAAAGCCAGAGGGGATCCGATTAGTCACTCTGTAAATATTCGTTATCAGTGATCTAATCGATCTCACGTTTACACGTCAATCAGCAAGGTATAAATTTAGTTCAGTCAAGCGCCCTCAGCGGTATTAACTGGGCCACAGAATGACTGCTAGCCGGCAATGCCGGACACAAACATCGGACAGCTGCTGTCTATGCTGTTTTTGTTTTCAATCAACCCATAAAGACTCCTTCGGCGAAGACATTTACAAGAAGAAGAGAATTTTGATGGCTTTACCCCGCCTAATGTCGATATCCATTCCACTTAAAGATTGATGAGTCGCCGTCGAAGAAGACGATCAAGTTAATGTTTCCTTTTTCTCATCAAAGGGCCACTCTATCAACTTTTGTAACACCATATAGGTCCTGCTGCATCTCACCACAAGCTTTCCCACAAAAACAAAACACAATTGTACGTATTAAAATAAACTTCCCTACACATATCCTAAATGAAAACAAACACTATTGTAACATGTAGGGATCCTACTTCACACATATCCAAAATGAAACAAACACCACAGTCACCTGTGGTCTATTCCGCTCTGCATCTATGCGCCCCATGGTACATATGCCTGAGAAGAAGCACGTCTATGGGGCACATAGACGCAGAGCGGAATAGACCACAGGTGACTGTGCAAACGCCCATGCAGCACAAATTTTTGGATAGTAAGGTGGGGAGCCTTTTCACATTCACACTTTTGTACATCTCGTCGTAAAATGGCATCGTTTTTCCTACCACTGCCACTATGACGGTTATTGTCGGACACAGTTTTGAATTGGGCTCACAACCATTCGATTTTATTGTGACATTACTCTGTGTTTCTCTCGAGTCACTTCTCCCTAGCCCTGGCAGCGATGACCTCATAAACTTGCCTATGCCTTGCCCACAGACGTATAAAAAGATATTTTACGTCCATGCCTCGATGTGTCGTCCATCATACTGATGACGTTTTCATCTCTCCAGGTGGAAATGAGTAGTGTGATTTCATCATGGGACCAAATGTTGCCGGGTTCGCGTGAACTTTTCGCTTTGTGCATTCTTTGTGCATGTTGTGGTACTGGTAATGGCCGCAAGCCTGAAGACAAGATATTAATTAAGTTAGGCATTTAGTTCGGCGTTCTGATCACACGTGTAAATAGGCCATTGTTTGGTACGGAGCGCCAAGCCTGAACCAGCCCTCCGACACCAAATTAATTTAGTTCTTTTTTAGTTTGGTGTTATCTGGTCACACGTCCAACTGACACAGGTTTAAATTAAATCCAGTGTCAGCTCCGCAGTAAACACGCACATGTAAACCTCACTTTATAGAGTTGATTTAGAGACTGAATTAATTAGGACAGCACTTTGGCTTGACTACAATGTATGCAGGTATGCCATTCTGTTTTTATGGACATGCATGAATAAACAATGGAGTGGAGTGTCACTTAGACATCTCCCTCTGCCAGAGACAAGTTTTACTTCTTCGTAAATGCATGCCTTTAAACTTTTACACCACACAAATCAAAGTGAAGATATTAAGAAATACGAAACTGAAATTAAATATCGGTATATCATTCAATTACAATGTTTCAGTCATGTTTCGTCTACCCAGAGTGTTGATGTATTAACCAGCAGCAAACTCTTCAGATATCATCAACATGGTAAGTATTTCAGTACCACACTTGTGTGTTCTATCGAAACATTCAAATGAATCGGTTCTTCTTAATTGCAATGTTATCTACAAAACTTGTGTGCAACGTACAAAAAAAATTGTCCACCTTCCGTGACTGTAGTTGTATCTTTCTGTCCGAGTTTGATCTCTGCGATTGTGTTTCATACTTCGCCATTGATTGTTTGTCAAATATTGGATATGTGGATGAGTTCTTTGGACTTAAGATAAATATGTTAACAACCTCTCTTACTTGCCATCACCATTTGTTTTAGTTTTCTGTTCAAAATTTCATTAGCTACTGACAGAAATGTAATTATATGAGTTTAGATAGAGTTTTAGTGTGTTCTCATTTGCCCCATTCAGTATATGAAATATTGAATCCTCACAGATTGCACCATATCATTTCCTTCAATACTGAAGTAGTTTGAGGTCAGTGGGCATGTTGTAGGAAGAAATACCGGTATGTATGTAGGGCATGGCCACTTAGTCTCCCTAAAACTAGATCTTTAAATTTTCTGTCACCTGTAGGAGTACACCGGCAACAGACTTCCAGATGATTACATCAGTGAATCACATCCAAGGATGGATTAGATTAAAGACTGATCTGACCAACACAAAGAAAGGATTTGAACTTACCTATGAAGTGTTTGAATGTAAGTAAACCTATGACATCATTGCAAAAGTACTTAAACAGGAACTTTCCCAATAAAACCGGGATTATCGTAAATCTATGCAAATGTAAAAAAGCTACGCTACTGATCGGACGTGCCGTGTTTGGGCCCAAAATCTCATAATTTTGCCATGTTTCAGGCATTCATCGTCATTGAATCTTGCATACGATGTCTGTAATTATATGGCGACTAAACTTGTGTCGAAATTAAACTGTAAAAATGTTCCTTTTTTTTCTGAGAACGCATATGTTTCAAAATGTGTTTCCTGTATGACCATTCGACCCCTCTTTGCACATGTCACGGAATTGCCCTTCAAGATTATTCAAATTTATCACACCGTCAAAGCAATGCTGTGAGAATTCAAAAACTCCCGCCCAGTGTATGCAAATGGTTGCGTTGTCAGTAATCCCTCTATTGTGCGCCCACGGTCCTGTAATTTCCTGTTTAACACCAAGTGTCTGATTCACTCTTACATACTGAAAACTTTCTCGCCATCTGTACAGGTACAATGCAAGAAAATATTTGTTCTCATTTGGAAAGAGTAAGTTTGTCCTTATTTGTCAAGGATAGACATTAAAATTAATGAGCAATGGAACTAGTGGATACTTTAGATCTTTTTTGAGTGACTTGCCAAATTGCATTCAATTTTGATTTGAATGGATCTATAGGTCCTGAAGGCTATGAGCCTGGATATGACTTTGGTTGCTACAAGTTCATCGGAAATCACACAGAGTGGAAGGATGCTAGAGAAGAGTGTCAGAAGACAGCAGATTCTGATCTTGTCATCATTGAGGATGGAAAGGAGTTAGCATACCTGGTTGATAGGGTCGGATCGGATCTACAGTGGATAGGTCAGTGTCCCTCTGTGGCGTGAACACTGAATTAATTTTGTTTTCATCAAAGATTTTAATGATGCAAATGCAGTCCTGTTTAGCACATTTATAGGAACTTCAAATCTTTCTTAGCCATTGATCATGAAAGAGTTACCCAGTCTGACTGCTTTGAATCATCAATTTCTTCCATAAGTACTTTTTGTAGCAAAGAGGGGCTGTTTTTTTATTATTTCTAAATAAACTGTTTAACAGGATACAAAGGTATTACTATCATATCAATGTCAACAAGTACCGGTACTAATGTGATAACCAGGGATTTACGATTGTTGCTTCAACTATGTACCATATCATGGGTACAACAACAGTTCGTTGCCACTCTTAATTTGGAGGTTCGTTTGCGCAATCGCAGATTGTATGACCTCGTGAACTTTGATACGCGCATGCCTATTCAATCCCGATTACACAGGGTACAGCGCAGCGGGAATCAGCTGTTGAACTGTAATCACTCGGAAATTGACTAGTGAACAGCCACAGTGCAGGCGGGCAGGTGGTAATAATGCCGGGACCGATCACTTAGCGAACAGGTTGTTTTCACACAATTTCAAGCTGATTAAGACCTCAAGTTTCGCTTTGCCGTACATTTTCCTCTGTGTTCATAACTGAGCTCCCATTCTTTGGTAAATTCCCGGGGACAATTCATTGGTATTATCACTGTATGTACTACAATGATGAAGTTTCACTTTCAGAATGCGAATTTAAGTTGATGGCGACATGCAAGTAACTGATTTCACTCCATGCCCAATGTGTCTGGGTCGGTTCTGAATGTGTGACAAACACGTGTTTGACTAACAGCAGTGTATCTGTATTAAAACATGTATCTCGAGCATGCTGAAGCTTCAACATATTTACGATGTGGTTTAACTTTATAAGGGACAGTGGAAAGTACGAAGTCAATGTCAACCCCTACCCACGTACTACCCTAGTGTGGGGTATTAGGAAATAGTCTTATGAAGTTTGTCAAATGCCTCAAGCCCGGGAAAGACAACTTGGAAACATTCAGTCAATAAACATTTTGGTAGCTCTTTATCAAAAATCTGCACTTCCAAAGTCTTTGAACCATCCACAGTTCGGCGATCATCAATTTCGCTGGCTTGACCAGGCTAAACGAATACAATTTGGAAGGGTAACCGATTTTCAAAAATGTCCCCCAATGTCCCCCGTCAACGTAGCTCAATGAAACTGCCATCCTTTGTTCATCTATATTTATCGATTGAATAACTCGAATGAAATTGCTCACAAACACATAAGTATGCGAAAATGGGACTTTTTTGAACTGCACGTGCTTGACCTGTCACTGCCAATACTAAAAACATCGAGGTGACAATCGCACTACTTCAAACAGAAAGCTCGAAAAATTGGCAAATTACGACTTATCATGCTCTCTTGCTGCCATGATGTTGTAGTGAGGTTAGTCACGAGGTTCACCATTACCGAGTTTGTCCTAACTTGGCCTTGCATAGCGTTAAAACAATTGAAAGGCCGAAAGTAGCCGATGTCCCAAACCAAAAACGAAGACTTCAAAGTCAGTGACGTAATCGAGTTGAGATCTGGGCATGCGCAGTCGTTCGAAAACGAACCTCCAAATTAAGAGTGGCAACGAACTGAACAACAGGGTAAGTATCACTGTGTTCAGCAAGACATCATGACAGGGACTTCTATGGACGCTGTCAAATTTTATTTAATTCTAAGGCAAACTACATAAACGTACCAGTTACAACCAGTGGCAGTGTGACACAGGCTTAGCCAATATTTCCTGTGTTTCCCCATGTTAGGTTACTCAGACATTGCTGAGAGAAGTCAGTGGGTGTGGGTAGACTGCTCACCATCCTCTGGTTGGCATGATGACAACCCAGTGGTGACGGCAGATATGTAGCTCTGGACTATGGTGAATGGAATGCCCTGATGTGTACAGACATGCATCCATTTATTTGTGAGATCACAAAGAAACATAAGTGAAGTACCTTCTCTTATTGATGGTAAGAAAACAAACAAATTTCACAGACTTTTTATCATGTTGCATTCAAATGAAGATTGTATCTCAAACCTCTGAATTTAGTACAGCTTTATTTAAAGGCAAAATTTTACCTTGAAGAAAAAGATTATAGGGACGCTGGAAGCAGGCAGAAACTCCGTAATCAGCATGAACTTGTTGACTTTGTTTGAAAGTATAATTCAGGGTTTGTTAGCACACTATGATCAACTGAATGTTGCTGGACATAAGCTTTCAAAGACGTATAGTCTCTTTCATCAGATGCAAGATTTAAACCTTTGCATTTGATGAAGGAGACTATTATATTGTTTTGAAGATCAACATGCCTATATTCAATTTGTCTTTTGTTTGAAAATGGAATTTAAGTGTTTGCATGCATTGTTCACACCTCATCTCTTTTTTTTATTTTGACAGCTTTCAGTGCCTCTGATGTGAATGTAGAGGCAGTCTACCGTATGGCACAGCACTCTCCCCATACAGTATCTCTGTCTCATGGGACATCCCACAGTCACTACAGTACTGTGACATTGCTGGCTACAAAGTGAGAGATACCACAAAAGGGACATTGCTGGAGGAGTCAGAGTGATCAATGTGGAAGGTGGTACATCAGACTACACAGAGATAGAAGGGTTGAAACCATCAACACTGTACTACATCTACCGGTATGTTGCTACTGTCACTATTCATTCAAACCCAGATGGATTAAGTACCGGGAGATCCTGTCACGACACATGAAGGTAAGTCTAATCAGCTATAACCACCTTTAATTTTCCTCAGCCACATTGTTGTTGGCAAATATCTATGTATGAACAGACGTTAAAAAGTATGGCCACATAAAACTTCTGTTGTCAAATCCTATACAAGAAGCCCTAATTCAGACGGCTAAGTCTACTACAATAACTTATATTTTGTTGTGAAGTACACTTTATGTGCTGTGTTTGTTTGTTTCCATAAACACCTAGTGTGTGCTTGTTTTACAGACTGGTACTTTACTAACTCATTAACCGTCCCTTGAGTTATACAGTATCAATATTAATTTTATTGTGATGTCGTTTCATATACTGTGAGTGTTCCAAGCTAGTAATCTATTAAGAAGAGTAAACAGTTGATGTTTCAAAGTTCACAGGTTCTACCCACATCATATTGAATATGTGATGAGCAAGTAATGTAAAAATAATGTTTTATGGAAAGTGAATGAAATCAGTGTTATTTTTATTTACTACTTTCTAGTTGTAAAACCACCTGAACCTCAAACGGAGCCAGGAACACCATGTGGTGGAAACAATACCACAAAGAATGACACAGTACTTTGTATCACCTTGCCTAATTATCCTGACAACCATGACAACAATGAGGTAAGAATAATAATTGCAATCATACCAATCCATAATCCAATGACAGTAGGTCAGAATTCGCAAGACAATAGTTGTAAACATAGACACAAAACAGCACAGAAGAGACAGTAAATAGACGGTACACAAACAAAGTCATATTCATGAAAGAAAGATACGGTATATGGACCTCTAGCCAGAAGACCAAGAAGTGATGTCAGGTGTTTCGAAAATAGTAAGCGCATCCTGCCCCACATGTGGCACCCGCCATATACCAATCTATAAGTCAGATAGGTAGTGGTCACTAACTAAGGCCCAATGTCACCAATGCCATCAGTGATCATTTGTCGAAGAGAGTATTTATCTACCAGCTTGCGATACCTGCCAAAAAAGCGTTTGAATGTAGAGACAAGTTTTGCTCTGGTGTAACCTTGATTTAATAGTTTGTAAGAGAGATGGCCATGTCTCTCTACAAAATCACCATATGAACTGCATGCTCTAGCATATCGAATAAGCTGGGAAATGTATACCCCATAAGCTGGTGAGAGTGGAATATTACTTATGAGGTGTGGAAAATTGATGATACTAAAGTTAAAATCATCTCTCTTGTCATATAGCCTAGTAGAAAGGTGACCATTAGAGTCAAATTCAAGTAAAATGTCCAGATATGAAGCAGAAAAGGCCGTTTCTGTAGTTTCTGTAATCTCCAATTCTGGAGGATAAATCATAGCGAGATATTTACTGAATTCAGAGTTATTCATAGAAATAACATTGTCTATGTATCCATATGTTAGATTGAAAGTTCGAGCTACAGAGACTTTTTTCTGTTTAATTAAGTTCTGGATAAATTCTGCCTCATATGACAACAGAAATAAGTCTGCAAGCAAGGGAGCACAGTTAGTGCCCATAGGAATTCCTATACACTGTTGGAAAATGTGCCCTCCGGATACTGAAATCCAAGTTGATTTTGTAGTGTCATAAGGAACTATCAAATTTACCAGAAATCTTGATGAAAGCAACATTGATCCCTGTTGGCTTTGTGCATAGGGTCTAGCTTTGGAAAGCCTTTTGTTTTTTGCCTTTTAATAATCTTATCTAATTACTTGGAAGTCAATGTAGAGCTGGACATTTTTCATGGAAATTCCTTCTTGTTCATTCCTCATTTCTACAAAATTTGAATACATGCATAATGATTGTTAATTGCTATCTGTAATTGAATCATGAGAAAAGAAGATTGTTTTTCATGTTTTATATTTTAGTATTTTGAATGGATAATCAACAATACGTATACAGGAAGTAGCTTCCTTGTACATCTAGGTGATTTGAAAACTGAGAGATGGTATGATTGGCTGTATATTGGTGAAGGAGATGACATTGATGATGAAGCCACCAGAGTTCACTATGTGTCAGGGAGAGTCAGGCTGTGGCTGTACTGGTCTTCAGAGTCAGATCAGCTGTGGACAACATTCTATACTGATAGTGATATCACATACAAAGGATTTGTGAAGGAAATTGAAGAGATTGTGGCAGGTAATGATAATTGCAATGCTGTAGCCTCTCTGTGTGTATGTTGGATTGATTTTGAATGACTCAAGAATTTTGGTCCGCAAACTCAATCGTTAGGAAGACATTTGTAAAATTTCCTTTGCGAAAATTTAAGAAATGTCAAGTTCAACAAGATTTTCATTTGTAAAATCAATTTTAAAAAAAGACCTGAAAAATACTGTATTCGAAAAATGGCATCAGAAGTTTTTTGCATGATGAAATGTTTAATTTTTCTATATTTGTCATTTATGCAAACTCATAGTTTTAGAGAAAAATATCTAAAAGCAAAGATTCCATTTTTCTCCTTTACATAGAAGAACCTCCTACCCTTAAGTCCTTGCCAACAGAGCCTGTACCTTTAGACCCTGTAGTAGAGTGTGGTGGAAACATGACCATCTCAGAAAGTGGCCAGGTGGACATCAGATGACCCAATCATCCTGATGATTATACTAACAACTTGTACTGCGTGTAGCTGGTTGAGACTGACAGCAGACTCAGAATAGATATAGCCTTTGCTGATTTTGAAACTGAGCCATACAATGACTGGGTTGAGATTTGAAATGGCTTTGATCAGGAGGATCTGACAACAAGTGCCCTGAGAGTGTCAGACAGTTTGAATGATGTACCAGACAACCACAAGTCAGCTGGCTTCAGGATTTGGATTACATTTACCACCGATTATTCCCACGTCTTCAGAGGGCTCCACCTGCGCTTAACAGAAATCACTGAGTGTAAGAAATCTTATATTCTGAGTGCAATCATGAACTTTTATGCTACACCCAACTTGCTTTGAAAGTTTTTGTGAAAAAAGGTCACATAGACTCAGAAATGGAATATAATTTCAATGATTTCTTATACCACATTACATGTTACCATTTCAGGAAATGTATTATTCCAGGAAGTAGCAAATGTAAGCTGTAATTTCCTGCTAGAGCCTTCACAAGCATATCGATCTTGAAGTAATAAAATGTCAGATATTATTACATCCTGAGCATTATGTATATGGAATCCAAGATTTTCAGTTTGACAAAATCTACAGATAGCATCAAAAAGTCAGGCAGTCAATTCAGATTGTGTTCATTAACTTGTGAAATGTTTAATCTTTTTCAGCTGATTAATGTGGTGATCGAGGACTACGGTACATCATAGATGCTGTGGTTGGTTCATCCGTCACCATTCCATCACCAAATTTTACTACAACAATGAAGACCTTTGCAGATGGACCATCAGAATCGCCCGATCACTGCGAAGCACAACCAGTGGCTACCACCTGTACATCACCATTAACAGTTTTGACATGGAAGCCAACTATGTTTGGCTGGAGATTGGTTCAGGAACCGCTAGGAGTGATTGGTTCAGGAACCGCTAGGAGTGATGACTCATTGTTGTTCAGTTCTTAGGCTCTGATGTGTCTGGTAGCTTTGCAACAGACAGCGATGCGCTCTGGGCAATGTGGACAAGTGACTGTACCAACACTAGAAAGGGATTCCGTATAACCATTTATGCAGGTAATGTTTTCGTTGGACTGTGATGTCTTCATTTTTAATGAGTGAACATTTGACGACATGGTAGTGTAATGCATAATATGAAAAGTATAGAGAATGTATTCAAATGATGGAGTAGAATATTTGGAAATCATAAGGTCACATGGTGCCATATTCTTTCGAGCCGTATATTCTTGTTGTACATTGCATACATATCGCAATGAAACAACTTGCTCAAACCACTTTGACAATATTAGTGCCCCTCATTTTCTATACATCTCTGTATGTAACATTTGCTTTGTCTAGTCATTCTACATGGAAAGTAATTCATGAATGATTTGTACATTTACTGTATACAGAGGTAACATGTGGTGGCAGTGTAACTGGGCCGAGTGGCAACATCTCATCACCGTTGTACCCAAGCAACTATCCGCATGGTGTCAGTTGTCAGTGGGATATCACAGTAGATGATCATCAACTTTACCTTCCATGTCTTTGACCTGGAGGATGGCTATGATTACCTCTACATCAGTGATGCTAATTCAGAAGATGATGCAGCCCTTGTGGTGAGTGCAAATACACTATGCTGTACTGTGTATCTATCAGTAAAAGTCATGATACGCAAATAATTATGGTTTTTGTTGCCCTTCATCTGTGTGGAACTGGTCTCTTGTCATTAGAATTGTAACTATCTGACCATGTACAATCCAGGCTCTGATTGCCTTTTGATGAACATCAGTGGTACAGTTCAGCAACCAGTATAATATCCTCTGACATTGATCATAACTTCTAAATATTTACTGAAACTTTTCTGCATATTTCCTTAAAATGTCAATTTTTGTTGAATCATGTTCATCACTCGTGCTCAAGATACCCTTCACGGCAATATAGATGTAGCAAATTATTTTTTTTCAAAAATAGATGACTGTATATCTGTGTTAATGTGTATTTCTGACTCCCATTGCTTGGCAGGAGTTGATTGGTGATGAGTTGCCTAAAGCACAGATTATTAACACCTACAATTCCTTGGTGCAGTTCACCACAGATTTGTCCAGAAATGGCCAAGAATTCTACCTGACTTATGAGGATTATGATGATGGTAAGTACCGGGTACAATATCAAATTCTGAATAGCACTCTTACTGTTTGAACACTGAAATACAAAGAGATATCAAGTACTACTGGTATACTGCTATGCAACAGCTGTAGTTTTCAGACTTGATTATGGAACTTGTATTTTTCAAGTTTGAAATGAACTTGTATTTTTCAAGTATGAAATGTGAAGATATTGGTAAAAACCCAAAGGACTTCAATTTTATCAAATGATGAATGATACATCCTTACCATTCATGAATGCGTTCATTAGACAGTAATCTAACATCACATATATATGTACTCTTGTTCATTTATTGCAGAATTATTGATCGCAAAGCCCTGTGGAGGTGCCTTCTTTACCAAACCTGACACCAGATTGGTGATTCAGTTTCCCAACTATCCATCAGACTACTACAACAATGATTGCTGTGTGTGGAACGTCACAGCATCATCTCCAGACACTCAGCTGTAGGTGCGATTCAGAGACTTTGTGACAGAACCAGGCCGTGACTGGATGGATGTTGGCAATGGACTGGATGAGACAGACCTGACCACCAGGGAAAGACATCATTCTAGATTTGTGAGACCAATATCATGGTTATCACCTACTGATGAGATGTTGATGACTTTCACAACAGATAACTCAGTCACATTCCATGGTTTCTTGATATACATTGAAGAAAGAATTAGTAAGTCACTGTTTTTGAGTAAAATAATTCTACTGTGTCTGTTTGATCCATAGTCAAGCTAATCACAAATGCACAATCACATTGTGAGTGAATGTTGAAACGCACATAACCGTCGTTGAAAATTTCTGTGTATTGATTTTGGTTAGAAACTTCAGAAAAACAGGACACTTACTATGCGCTATTTAGCTGTCCTCTGTTCTTGCTGAGAGAAAACAATTTGCTGACTGAGCTTTTATAAAGTCCTTTTTTGATTACAAATATCTAAACATGACTAATACAAAGGAAAGCCTGGTGTTTGTAATTACTTTTTGGTATTGGGAAGTTGCAATTCAATCCCTCATCTATTCCTCTGTGCAGACATCTTGATCTGTATGTACTAAGTACTAAGCCGTACCATTGTGAAAAATAAACATAAACAGCAACAAGCTACAAATGCCCTCAAGTCTCTACAAATTAGTACCTTTTGACACTGCAGACCATCAAAGGCATATTACTGATATTTAACATCTTCTTTGCAACCAGCTGATACTACCACAGCCAAACCACCTGCAGACATCACCACCAAACCACCATTCATAACAACAACAGCTGTCTTCATAACAAGCCCTGCCACAACAAGCGCAGACAGTCACCCCGACATCAGAGTTAACTACTCCAGTCCCTACACCATACTGTGGAGGACACATTGATGTACCTGCTACTGGGAGAGAGGTGGCATTTCCAAACTATGCTGATGACTATAACGATAACCTTCCCTGTGAATGGACTGTCAGTGCCACTCCAGGAAGAAGAATAAGATTCCATGTGGTAGACTTCAGAAGAGAGAACAGGAGGCATCACATGAAGTCTTTGTAGAAGATGGTTTTGAGTTTTTACCAGTGCATGATGTGTAAGTGCCAGTTGATGCTTTTTCATGTTCAATGCATTTGTCATGAAGAGCTAAAGGATACCTGTTTCTCATTTGAATCACCAGTGTAAAATGTATTCAATATAAAAATCTCAGCGCAAAGTTTAAAAAATTCCTATTAATAACAGAACTTTCCATTTACTGAACACCTGGAAGTAATGGGTCATCTGTGTTTACATAAACAGAAAATCACACTGCTAAAACTTTAAAAGTGTTACTGAAGTGCTGTAGTACCTCTAATGTAATAAAATCATCATTGCTGGGGTGTTTTTTGAGGACGTTTCAACTGATGTATAATTATCATTTTGTGAACAATGAGATGTGTGTGATTATTCAAATCATTCTACTTTAAAAGTATATCATGCTCTTTTTTCCAGCTTTTTTGAAACATGTTGATAGAAAGACTGTTGATAAGGTAAACAATCATTCTGTGGCCCTTTTTTGCAGGTATGACTATCTTGATGTTGGTGATGGCCATGACATGGAGAATGAGGTCTCTCTAGTTGACAGACTGACTGGTAATGAGAAGGAACAAAGTTATGTCTCAGCAACTGATAAACTGTGGATGAGATTTGTCACTGATCACAGGAAGACATACAGAGGTTTTGAAATTCATCTCAGTGAAGAAAATGGTAAGAACTGCAAGAGCTCATAAAAATCTAATATCATGATTTGGCTTATTAGTACTACATACATATAGCACAGCAACCATTTCTTTCAGTCATTTGTTATGATACAGGCTTTGTGGTGCAAACAGTGTAATGATATTGATAAAAACATGTTGGAGATACACAAATATAAATTTAAAAACATGGTGCCAGCTCCTAAAAATGATGAAGTTCGTTCTGTACAGCATGCAAGCTGTAGATATACCGGTACTTAGTTCTTAAGGCTGACAACAGAGTGACCTCCCTGCCAGACTTGCATGCTGAAATACAACAGCAATTAACACAATTTATTAATGTCTCCAAACAGCCAGCATCTATAAATGCACTCTACAGCTTCTCAAATCATACTTTGATCTTACAAAAGTATTTCACTAGTTCACTCTTATCAGGAATTAAAATGCTAATTTTTTTCACAGATTGCCGTAACCACAATGTTGTCATCCCTATTGGTGACAGTGTCATGATTACATCATCTAAGTACCCAGATAATTATGAAAACAATGTCTTCTGTGAGTGGTTAATAAGAACTGAATCAGGATGAAATGTGCGAGTGGACACAAGATGTCTGAGGACAGGTAATGTTTCTTTCAATACAGTGCTTTCATGTGATTTTGAAATAATGTGCCCAGTTACATGTATGGTGTGTATTGAAGTGGGGTCAGCAAAACGACTTTGAAGAAACAAGAGCAGGAGAAGGGATACAAAGCATGTACAATACCAATCAAATTTTGATTAACCTGACAGGGGTTTTGAACTAAGGAATAATATCGAAACCATCAAATTGTAAATCTTTATTGGGATTAACTAATTTTACTGTACTTAGTAATTGCTACCGGATTTTTCTGAGAGTACGCCCAGGGCCGTTAAACAGAAAATGGCTACATTGTCTGCTTCACACCTGTAGCTAAATAACGGCCCAGGGCCATAATTCGGTAAAAATTTACCGCCAATTTACTAAAAAATACGGGATTTATTCTCTGGTCGTTCTACGTCACGACAACCCGCGTCTATGTCATCAATTTTCGTGCGTCGGACCTTTTTTTTGTCGATCTTCGGTGTGCTCGTAAATATGTAAACAAACAACGTGGCGGCCGATGTTTCTCCCACGATCAAAAGTCATGTAATGAAATCGATATTTTCACAGACTACGACATTACTCATCCGAACAATGTAAACACAAGAGTGTACCGCCTGTATATTCCGAAGGAATTACGTGAATAATTTGCGGAAGCAACGAACTCGAAGCTGGTCGCGTATACCGTGGGTTCCGTACGCATTGCAAACAGGGTCAGGCGCGACGTTTACAGTGTTTGCGCCGTCGAGATCCAGTCGATATTTGTTCCCGAAAAATAGCGTATCTTCGTCTGTGATAAATTTCTAGGACTATACTACATTTGAAATAGAGTATAACTTTGCGGAAGGTAGCCTACGTGTAGACCGAGAGCTGTCATTTGCTCCACACACGAACGAACGTGAGCGCTAACGCACACGACGGACGACTGGAAATGATTGACAACTTGTGCACGGCGTACTGATATTTATTCCTAAAGTAGTTCAAAAGTTTAAACGCGGAATCGTCATGGAAAACTTATTTTATTTTGCAAAAAATATTAGGGAATAATATCGAATTATCACATGCCTCCATGGTTTGTCGAACGCATTCAAATACGGCTAGTTTTCAATCGGATTCGAACCCACAACATACGGCATCAGTTGCCTAGCTGAGAGGCCATAGACAGAACCGCTCGGCGAAAACAAAGCGAAGAAAATCATCGATCAGATTTTGACGTGTGCACGTGTTCTGAGATTGACCTAGTTTGTAAGTGTGACAAGTTAATCAAAGTAGTCGAACGTGTGAAAATAGATACAGTGTTTCACATTCGTTGCACGCAAAGCGGTCAATAATCATAAACAATTGTGGATCATACCATTTCTACTAGGGATTACTACTACTGTTACGTTTGTGAATGCAACAAATTTACGCGAAGAAAATCATCAGATTTTTGTATCAAAGCGAAAAAACCTGAAAAGTAATGATGTACAATAAATAAAAAAATAACGAAACAGAGTTATTTTTTATGATAGTCATTTTATTTATTTCATGATCCCCATCGTGCAGAATGGAAAATTCCTGGCTCCTGCTTCATCTGTCAATCATTGTCGGCATTGTGTGGCAAACTCTAACGTTGACTTTGCGTTCTTCTGGCTCATTCCACCTGCATTTTAGTAGCATAAATAGGGGAATCTGGACATATATCGCAGAAGTAATTATCTTAGAAGTGTAACTTATTTTATTTTGTACGCTATATAAAACTTTTTGACCTTTGCGTAGGTAATTTTTTTCAAGGGGAGTCAAGTTGAAATGCCGTAGACAAAGGTTGAGATGAAATTGAAAATTCTTAATAACGGCCCAACCCCCAAATAACCGCCCATGGGCGGTTTTTCGAGTGGGCGTACTCTCAGAAAAATCAAGTAACAAGTTTATGATCGTATTAGCAAACTGTTGCATGTATTTATATATGGCTTCAGTGTGGCATATACCACAGCACAGATATCTTATAACGTAGAGCTCTACACACATTTATTTGTGTTCACAGAAAAGAACTCCGATTGAATAGATGTTGGTACTGGAATTCCATGATCCTTACAACACATATTGTACATGAATCTGGCAACAAGAAAACACCATAAGTCCTACACTCCATCCTATGTGGTTTGGCTGACATTCATAACAGACCATGACAAGACCTATGAAGGATATTGAGATGGCCTTCTATGATGGTATGTTGCAATAATCAGCAGTTTCAAAATCAGACACTGATAAAACAAGCTGTGACCACAGTGCTGTAAAAGTAAAAGTGTATGTGTAAATGCATTGAAAGTTTTAGCTTGTCAAACTCAGGTTATAGTGGCCTTCACTTTTGACAATCATAGAAACTAGAAACTACTGTTTACATCACTGCCTTGTGGTGCACTATGTTACAAGTTGAGATGATGGTTGTTTAACATCACAGAGTTAATATTCTGGTGGCAAGCGTTGATGGAAACTTGAGATGACATCCAATGGTAGTGGTGCATGACATTATTTGTGTACAATTGAAAGAGTTGTTCTAGCAGGTATAGAGGTACATAGTTCAAGTATGAAGGATACCTTATATGAAATCTATATATCAAGGCATTGGTATTTTTTACTTATTATTTGTATATGTTGTTTCAGATGCCTGTGTGACGCAGAACCTGACAGTGATTTTGTCTGCCAACTATCCCAGTGACTACCCACACAACCTAGACTGTGTCTGGCGGATACATCTGCCACAGGGAAGACGCATCCATTTGAGATTCATGGACTTCTATGTGGGAAAAAAATATGACAAGTTACCGGTACTCATCGGAGAAGACTCAGATCCTGACTCAGATGATTATGTGGTGAGTTGTGTTCAAAGTGCTCTTGGGTTTCAGCTTTCAATGTACAGGGGAGAATCTCGGGAAGAAATTGTCATTTACTTACTTTCTTGAAGACATTTGACGATCAATGATGGTTAACATAAATATTATCTGTGATGACACTGAACTGTAAACATTGTCCTGCAATGTGACATTCATTACTTACGGAGCATGAAGGGTACCCCTTACAAAAATGAGGTCCTGGCAGGAGAGCGGCAGGAAAGCTGCAGGAGAGCGACAGGACTGTTCTGGGACTAAAGCTGCAGAGTTCCAGGGCAGATTTCTGGCCCGCAGAATCTGCCCCGCTAGCTGGGCAGATCACTTTGTTACAAATCTGTCCGGCAGAGCGGCAGCAAATTACTTGAATGGTGCAGCATCTCTGCAGGAACATTAGTGGCCTAATAATTGTGGCTGATCAGATATATCTAACAACAAATCTGTCCCGTAGAGCGACAGAAAATGATAGGAGTGGAGCAGCATCTCTGCACTTAATGTATTTTGACTATCAGACCATGGAGGTAGCAGAGGACAGATCGACTTACATGTGTTCATAGTTGCACAGAGGCGATCAGTATTAAAGCTTAATATTTGCTGCGGTATTGTCTATCACAAATATAAAAAAATAAAATAAAAATAAATGAAGTTTGCAGATGGTAGACATAAGCCCAAGCGATGTATGAACGTGAGCGTGGGTTTGCAGTGCTAATAGTTCATTCACAGTGTGATAATTAATAGACAGTAAAAGCTGCTATGATGTGATTGAGGCGATCGAGCTACAAACTGCTAAAAAGGGTATTCTGATGATTAACAATGCTGTTTCATGAGTACACTATAGGCAGCCACAAAAGATTCCTATGAAAATGTTTTCTTTGCCCATCAGCTTACTTTTTGAGCCAATGATAAATTAATCCGTAAGAAAATTCAAAATCAAATTCATGGCAACAACGAAAATCTCTAGAAAGTAGTCCACGAAGGAATTAATAATTGATAACAATAACATTTCATTGCTTGCTTTTATTATAGGATTTACATCACGTCTGTGACAATATTTGACCTTACAAATTATCTCATCGACAATTATTTCCAAAAACATCATTTTACTTTGATCAGTGCAGTTACTAAATCGCCGACTTTTGAAGTTTTTAAAACAAGGGAATAAATCTTGTAAATCCATTTTCATTATTGTTATTGTGTTCTCAACCCATGGATGCATGTCCGTGCACGTAATACGTGTAACCTCAACTCTCCAGAGAAACACACGCGAACACAAGTTTACACAGTTGAACTGATGCGTTGGTTTTCGTATCTCACTCTGTCGCAAAGAATACAATTTTCATTGAAACTTGGGTCCCGTAAAACCGAAAAGGCACACTATACGATAGATTTACGGTAGTAGTACCTTTGTACGATACACAGTTGTAACTTGTACTTGTAGCACGGCGGCATATGGGAATGCTATACGTAGGGTTTTGCCACTATATTCCTGCTATATTCTGACATCGTGTCGCGACTTAGTCATGGCCACAGGAGCTCTCAATGTACTGTTGCTTGGATAGTCAATCGAACGCCTTAGGTTTTTTCAATGAACTTTCCGTCAGTGTACTTTTTAAACGCTTTTGAAGTCCGCCGTACTTCATGCTAGTTACACTGCAGCGATCGCGAGGACTTTATACCGGAAGTAATAGTATCACTCATGATGACATCATAGATCATGTGAAGACTTCGTTATGATTGGTCAGATTGGTAAAACAATCAAAGGTCAAATCTCAGCGGCAATTATTGGACAGTTACGACCTTTGAATTACTGAGTAAATTGTCGCTGATTTTTCCCTATAAGTTTGACAAAATTTCGCGTAAATTTGCTGTTTGACATCGTCGTGACGACTTCATACACGCTAACTATGTATGTAAAACCTATAGGCAATGTTTACGACGCGTAAAAAAAGTCATCGTCGTCATGATCAGCTTGTGGAGATCGATCGGCTCGTCGATTTGAACAATGACCACCATAACATCCCCGTGGATCTAGGCGATCGTTTAAACTTCGGTAAGTACATTTTCGATTTGCCTTCTCTGTGACGTGAAGACGTAGTTTTTTACTGTTTTTGTTCGGCGCAATTCTCGAGTAATACTGTTCAATTGTATGAATTCTAATAAATTGGTATATAACTAGTGAGGTTGAACGTAGAGTGTACAACGATAGAGGGACCGTGGTACAGTGTACACAAAAAATGGAGTACATGCCGATACTATTATCTACAATAATATACTTCTCTCTTGCATTGGCAAAGGTAAAACTTTTGCTCAGGTATACAAATTTCCCTCAATGTACGATATAAAAGGACAGATATAAAACAAAGAAAGAACAATACATGTAGGAATTGTTGGATACGAATTAAGTTCTCAAACTCTTGACCGAGTCTGGTACCTGCTACATGTATTCCAAAACGTACTTCTCTATGACATCAATATACATCTGTCTGCTTATAAGATCATTCTGAACGTGTGTCCTTAAAATTGAAGTTTATTTTAAAATTTTTATTAATGTATTTTGACATTTGTTTATATGTAACCTGTAGATATTTTGCTGGCATATTGTAAGGGGAATCAGTAATTAATTTACAATATTTCATAACAATATTTCATTGAAGTTCTACATGAATTCTTACATCACAAAATATGCATACAATATTCTATTGCATTTAATGCTGCAACCTTTTGATAAGCAACTCAGATATAAGCTCAGTACAAAGACTTACCTTTTTTCTAACTATGTTTCAATTTGGCTTTAGAAAGTTCATGTAGGTATGCAATGAAGCGTACTCAAACCAAGCGAGTTTTGCATGGTGAAGTCTACAATCTTAACGGAATAACTGAAGGGGATAAATCATCTGCAAATTAAATTTTGTTTTATGCCAATGATTCTACTACTTTCCGAGTTTGAAGCAAATTGCAAGTTGAACAGATTGATACTAGACTACTGCTATAAATCACATTTTGTCATTCACAAGTTGAGGGAACATTTTCTTTATTTTATGAATACATGCAAATTTCACAGTCTTCAATGTTTGATGGCTGTTGAACGAGTCAAAATTTTCAACTCCAACGAGGATTCTAACTTGCATACATAATTTTGTCATAAGTTTGATAAACTTTATATCTGACTTGAACTTTTTTATATTTTTTTCCAGCTTACACATAGGACAACTTCAAGATGACAAGTCAAGCAATAACCAAAGCTGTAACAGACAAGTACAAGTCTTTCAGAATAATCCGTCGTTGTGACAATATGAAGTTAAGGACTTTACGGACACTTGAACATTTTTTATATCGGTCATGTTGATGGGCTTTAAAAATATGGTGGATTAAATTTTATTCCTACCAAATTTTTAGCCCTTGCATTCTTTTGGGGGGGCAGCAGAGTGGTGTAGGTTGTGAGATGATGGCTTGGTAATGGCTGATTTTCAGCAGCGGTGATAAGTTTCAGGTTGTTGGAGTAAATGTTAGTCAGACTGCAGAAGGTAGGTTGATTTTTGTATGGCAGAGCAGCAGCTAGCCTGCCTGGCAGAGCAGTAGCTAGCCTGCCTGGCAGAGCGGCAGCTAACCTGCCCGGCAGAGCGACAGCTAACCCGCGCGGCAGAGCGACAGCTAACCCGCGCGGCAGAGCGACACCTAACCAGCCCGGCAGAGCGGCAGCTATAACCGTCCAGCAGAGCGACAGCTAACCTGTCCTGCAGAGAGACAATAATCTTTCCGGGAGGGATCCAGCAAACCTAATTTGAATAGCAATGCCACGCTCTCCCGGAAAGATGGTCCTGGAGAGCTCCTGGACCACTGCGGGACCTTTTCTGGAGAGCTCCCGAAAATCTTGTCGGGAAGGCTAAAATTTTCATAAGGGGTGTGAAATAATATTTTAACCCATGCTTGTCCATGGGACAGATCAAAATAAAATCTGCCTGTTCAGAGAGGAAAACCTCATGTCCATGTGTAATTAGTGTAATCTAATATTGCCACATGGTGGAGTTCTGGGAAAATACTGACAAATCATTGACTTTTTTGAGAGGTGGGATTGGCTACTATGGAAAAAATAGCGTCAATGACACTGTGCTCACATGTGGTTAAAATTGGTGCATTCAAGACATTATAACAAGCGACCTAACAGCCGATATAGCTCCGCTGTGTTTATAGAATAACCATTTTTGACACATGTTGATGAAAAATGTGGAAATCTTTGAAAGCTCATTTCAGTGGCCAGAAAAAGTGGCTAAAATAGCTGCAAAAATACACAATTGAAGATTTCATCATAATTTGAATATATCACATCAGATCATCCCTAAGAACATGTCAACCAAAGCTATCTGAGGAGGACTTTTTTGAGAATGAAATTTCTGACCAAAATGGCAAAAGTTGCCCCCAAAAATAAAAATCGCAGATTTCACCATAATTTCAATATATCATATATTACAATAACCCCTTGGAAACTGTATACCGAATATCAAAGTTATCGACTTGCAGTTTTTGAGAAACACATTTTTTGACCCAAAACCGCAAAATTGCCTCAAAAATACAAAATTGCAGATTTCATCATGATTTCAAAATATCACATTAAGTTCATCTGTGGGAACCAGCATATCGAATTTCAAAGCTATCAGACCAGTACTTTTTGAGTAACACATTTTTTGACCAAAAATGGAAAATTGCCCCAAAATACAAAATTGCAGATTTCAATAAATATCATTTAGTTCATCTATCGGAGCCTATATAACAAATTTCAAAAAGCTATCAGATGAGTAGTTTTGGAAATACACATTTTTTGACCAAAAATGGCAAAAATTGCCCCAAAATACAAAATTACAGATTTCATCAGAAATTCAATATATATTACTTAGTTTGTCTGTACAAACCTGTATACCAAATTTCAAAGTTATTAGACCAGTACTTTTTGAGAAACACATTTTTTGACCAAAAATGGAAAAAATTGCCCCAAAAATTCAAAATTGCAGATTTCATCATAATTTCAATAAATATCATTGAGTTTATCTAAAGAAACCTGTATACCAAATTTTAAAGATATCAGATGAGTAGTTTTTGAAATACAGATTGTTTGACCAAAAATGGCAAAAATTGCCCAAAATACAAAATTACAGATTTCATAATTTCAAAATATCACATTTAGTTCGTCTGTAGAAACCTGTATACCAAATTTCAAAGCTATCAGACCTGTACTTTTAGAGAAACACATTTTTTGACCAAAAATGGAAAAAATTGCCCCATAATTCAAAATTGCAGATTACATCATAATTTTTTTTTTAACAGTAACAGTGCACAAATGTGCACTTTTATTTGCGTTCAAAGGCCTCCGGCCCATATGCAAAGGGGGTACAATGGCTGGTATATTACATGAAAAAAAAAAAAAAAAAAAAAAGTATACAGAGCTAGCTATCTGAAGTTTGAAGTAGATTACTACAAAAAAGTTCTATTCTGGCAACAACTGCCTTCAGAAATTACAATTTAGAGCTAGTTTCTGTTCTAATTTTGAAAGCTTGAAATACAAATTGACAAATCTTAAGTGTTATTTCTATATCTGAAATATTCATTAGTGTCTGGAATTTACAAAAGTTTGGTTCTCGAATAAATGCACTTGGCAGATATTTATCTCGTAATTCATTATATAAAGGACATACTAAAAGAAAATGATACTCGTCTTCCACGTCACCCTGCTTACAAAAATTACAAAATCTGGCTGATGATTCAGTGTTTTTGTGTCTACCATCCTCAATAGCTAGTGGAAGTACAGAACACCGAAACCGTGCAAACATTTGCATAACTCTCCAGTTACAATTTGACAAGATATATTTTTCCGGTTCAAGTAGAGTTTTAAAGCAATTGTAAGTTCTTAATTTTGGTTTACCCATAGCATTAGCTTTCCATTGTTGTTTTAAAATATCTGAAACACGTGTTTTGAAAGCTGATATAAAACTTAGCGTACTGCCAACTTCTTGGGTAAGCCATACATGACAGAACCCATAGGAAAACAAAATGTGTTTTACAGAAGTTGCCCATGTGTGCCGTCCAAGGCTGTCAAGATTACACAGCATAATGTAGGCCTGCTTTGGGAGACGTTCCTGTGGCATTTCTATGAGTTTAACCCAATAACTGATACAACGTTTTAAAGTGTGGTAGTAGGGGTATATAGGTAGACGGCCACATTCCCCAAGCACGGCTTTGTTTGAAGTGTGACTGGGAACTCCAAGAAGCTTCCTGCACCATTTTCTATGGATCTTTTCAACGACATCAAAATATTGATAACCCCAGATTTCAGAGCCATAAGTGAGAATTGGGAGAATCATTGTATCAAAAAGTTTGAAGTGACTCTCATACGGTAGGAACTCTAATTTCCACCTGGCAATTGACAGCAGATTAAGTGCCTTGCTAGCTTGACAAGAAAGAGTTAACACAGCTTTGGACCAGACATTTCTGGAAGACAGGAGTAAACCTAAATATTTATAGTACGAGACGATACTAATTGGACTGCTGCCAAAATGCCAGGTTTCATGACGAGCTCTATGGCCACCTTTACGAAAAATAACAATTTTCGTCTTCTCTAAGTTGACTTTCATTTGCCACTTTACACAAAAACAATGCAAGATATCAATGAGGTTTTGCAGATTTCTAACAGAGTCGGCAAAAATGACAATGTCATCAGCGTACAGCAAGGCAAATAGATCGTATATGTCCTGTGTGAGTTGAATTCCCATCTGTCCAGAGGCGATAAGCATGGATTTTAATTCTTCTATAAAAAAGCTGAACAAAAGTGGACTCAGGATACAGCCTTGCCTAACGCCTGCTGGACAGTGGAAATACTCAGACAATACATTTCCTGCTCTAACACAAGTCTTAATATTTCTATACATCGAGTGCAAGATACAAAACATTTTGCCCTTTACTCCTAGCTGCATTAACTTGTATAATAGTAGCGAGTGATTTACTTTATCAAACGCTTTGGCAAAGTCTATGAAAAGGCAATAAAATTTTCCATGTCTTACACTCAGGTATTTCTGGATTAACGCATGGAGGGTGAAAATATTATCGACAGTGCTATGATTTTGCCGAAAACCTGCCTGACAATCTGAAAGCACGTTGACTTCATCAGACCACATTGTTAACCTAAGTATTTAAAATAGAAGTAAAACTCTTACCAAGGACATTCAAAAGAGAAATACCTCTATAATTATTGACATCATTTTTGTCTCCTTTTTTTAACAACGGTATCACAATAGCAGTTGTCCATTCAGATGGGAACGTCTCAGAGTCCAGAATAAAATTGATCATTTCTGATAAAAGCGGTAAAATAACGTTTGCTGAAAACTTGAAAAATTCATTTGGAAGTCCGTCAGGGCCTGGTGCTTTGCCTGCTTTTAATTTTTTTAAGCTGTGCAGTATTTCTTCTTCACTAATTCTTTCATTCAGAATACTTGACACATCACCATCTGTATTTTCTTTAGTCACACGTTGAAAAAGATCTACTTCCTCCTCTACAGAGCGGAGAAAGTCCATATCCCCAGAATGAACGTTGTGACACTCTCTATATAAAGCACTGAAATGATCGTACCACATCTCTGCCGTAATTTCATTTGGTAAATGACCCTTACGTTTCACAATTACTTTCAGGAGTGACCAGAAGTCACCAGAGTTTTGCAAGCGGCGTCCCTGAATTGATTTCTTATCTTATCCTGATACTGTCTTTTACCCTCCCTACAAGTCTGGTTGAATTTATTCCCAGCAATTTTGTACTGTGTCAAGTGGTCCTCTGAGCAATTTTGCCGAAATAACTTAAGTTTTTCATAGACAGTATTTTTGGCACTCAAACATGATGAACCGAACCATGGCGGCTGGTTTGACTTTTTCACTCTATTGAAACTGGGAACATCTCCACATGCTGTCTTGAGTGCCTCATTTAAATTCAAAATGGCTGTGCTGATGTCAGGTAACGCTGATTTGGAAGTATCTAACACATTCTGAATATGTGTAGATTCCAGATTACGCATAAAGGATTCTCTGTTTGCTTCAGTCAGGTGGAAACGTGTATAATTAGTAGTAGGAATATTGAAATAGTTGCTTTCTTGTAAAGAAGAATTTACGCAATTAACATAACAGCTGATTGGAAAGTGATCAGAATCGATCCTGGGTAAAACGTTGAAATTATCCACATAACAAAACAAATCTGATGAAATTATACAATAGTCAACTACACTACAACCACTGAGAGTTATGCAAGTAATTTTTCCATCTCTGTCACCTTTAAGCCGACCATTGGCAATATGTAAATCAAAATTCTTACAAATGTTCAACAGAGCTTTACCTGCTTCGTTTACAACGGTGTCTTTTGAATTCCTTGGTACAGTGAAGTCAGATGGTTGCTAGTCAACATTTTCAAAAGGCAAATATTCAACAGAGTCGTCTAAAATAAAATCATCTTCGGAAGCCGTTCTTGCGTTGAAATCCCCACCAAGTATGAAGTATTTTTCAGAATTACCGCCATTTAATTCAATAAGCTTAGCTTCAAAAGCGTCAAAATTAAGTAAACAATTATCTGGTCTGAAATAGCAACACCCCAAAATAACTCCTTTGTCAAGTTGAAAAACAGACTTATTGAATTCAATGAAAACAGAGTTTTCAATATTACAGTGAATTCTGTCGATTCTGTTAGCGATTGATTTTTTAACATAAAGAGATGTGCCGCCACTAGGGCGGCCCCTTTGTCCCTGTCTAATGGCGGGGAAAGAAAAAACTTTGTAGTCTGGCAGAAATTCAACAAAGTCATTTTTCAGGCAGAAGGTTTCTAACAGTCCAACGATATCAAACTGTTTACAGAATGAAGCAAAATCCGTGTCATTTATTTTGGTTTTAAGACCGCGCATGTTCCAAAATAAAATTGAAAGAGTGAATTTCTTCGGACCTTGGCCACCGTCCTAGCTTGGATACTGTCTTACTTCTTTCACCTGGCCGGAGTTTTCATCAACTTTGAAGATAGTTTTTACGCCATGTTCATCCGTAAAATGTAGCTTATCATAACGAATATGGATCTTCAAGGTGTCGTTTTCCTCCATTTTGGACTTTCGGAAGGCAAACAGCTTGGCACGTATACTTCGTATTCTTCGAGAAAAGTCCTCCCCGATGCTGATGTTTGTGCCTTTCAATTTGTTTGCATTTGACAGAATCTTGACTTTGTCTTTGAACTTTGTACATTTCGCCACAATCGGTTTTCCTCCTCTCACAGACGGTGCATTTGGTATTCGGTGAACTCGTTCGAATTTGATATCATCATGCAATGCCAACTTATTTTCAGTATGTGTTTTACCTTTTCTTCTGAGGAGTCCCATGTCTCGTTTGGACCGTCTTGCTCGATACCATAGAAGACGAGATTGTTTCTCCTTTCTCTGTTTTCTAATTCGTCATTATCTCTCCTTAGTTTTGTGTTTTCTTGTTTAATTTCATCCAAGGACTTTTTAATTGCAATGAGAGAGTCGTGATTTGAGTCCAGTTCGGCAACTTTTGAAGAATTTTCTTGTAGTTGTTGACGAAAGTCCAACACGTCGTCTTCTATATTGTCCATACGTATTTGTAAATTGTCCAACTTTTGACGTATATAGTGCGACTCACCGATAAGTTTATTTAGTTTTTCGTTCACTCCTTGTATGTCAGCCTTTGTCGCTAATTCAGGTTCTGAGCGTAGTCTTGGTGGTCCAGGGTTACGTTCCACGTTGCAGGCAATGACGAGTAAGCTGACCAGGCAAAGCTTAATAGAGAGTGACAGGTGACGGTTGAGAAGTGGAATGACCAACGTGGCAATACTTGGCGGCTTCCGTGCCCTGCATGGGTTTCCACCACAAAAACAACCTATTTTGGCTCTATATTGAGCAAGATCATCACCCATTTTTCAAAATATGGAGAGAATACTGAGTTGAAGGGTATTATGTTGTCAAATGCCTTGAAAGTAGCATCTAAGCTGACTTTTGAATATTTTTTCTGGAGCGGATCGTTCGAGTGTGCTGCCACTGAGAAAGTTACGTACGGCCCCCCATCATAATTTCAATAAATATCATTGAGTTTATCTATAGAAACCTGTATACCAAATTTTAAAGATATCAGATGTGTAGTTTTTGAAATACACATTTTTTGACCAAAAATGGCAAAAATAGCCTAAAAAATACAAAATTACAGATTTCATCATAATTTCAAAATATCACATTTAGTTCATCTGTAGAAACGTGTGTACCAAATTTCAAAGCTATCATACCTGTACTTTTAGAGAAACACATTCTTTGACCATAAATGGCAAAAATTGCCTTAAAAATGCAAATTTGCATATTTTTGCACAATTTGAACAAATCTGAAATAGATTATCCCTAGGGACCTATGTACTAAATATCAAAGCTATCTGACCTGTAGTTTTGAAGAAGATTTTTTAAGATTTTTTTTACCAAAAACGACAAAAATTGCATTAAAAATACAAATATGCAAATTTAACCATGATTTTAACAAACTTAAGTGACGTCGCCCCAAGTGAACTGCATATAAAATTTCAAAGCAATCGGACTTGCGGTTTCAGAGGAGAAGGCAATTAATGACGGACGATGGACGACGACAGAAAATCAACCTATTTCATAAACTCCGTGTCGCTGACAAGTGGAGCTAAAAAATCGAAAAGCAAGGATGACAAAAGCAAATAAGGTCTGCAACTTTAAGGCAGCGGGGGTAAAGTTTAGAAATATCTAATCAATAGCTATGGCTATGGCACCAGGAGATCCTACATACATACTCTTCAGTAAAACTTGTCTAAATTGATCACCAGAGGGACTGACAAAATAGAAAAGTTTAGAAATGTCTGGTGTATAGAGGTTCATTTAACATAAAGTTGCATGTGAAATGAAATTGAAAAGTCGTCTAGGTTTCCAGATCGGATCGGGTTTGGTTTAGGCAGATTGTGCTGTACCACCGTCCCTTCACCCACAGAGAGGATTGATAATGACTTGTTGGTAATGCATAATTGAAATCATTAATTAGTGGTGAGGGAGCATAATATTTGCAGTGTGCTTGGTGGGGGAATGTTTCCTAATGCAATTCATTGTGACTGACACAATGTGGTTTGAATAATAGTCAAGGAAATGTGCGAACTTAATTCACTGTTTTCTGAATATGGGGCCTGTACTGTGATCAGGTGAAGCATGTTACGTATGTACAAGTACTTCTGACTGGATGATGTATATACACAATTCTTAGTTATTATAGATTGTAGAATGAAGAAGAAACAACTATTATGTTCAAAAAAATATGTATTTTTTATTGAAAAACAAAAAAGTGTAATAAAGGAAACGCATGGGTTAGTAGTTTAATGAAATAATACAAATACAGGTTAATGAAAACGAAAAAAGCAAAACAACAACAAAATATTGTCATTGATATAGCCATTGCAAGCTATGTTGGTACATAGAGAGACTTTTTGTAGGCGGGATAAGCCTTGTACCGTATAAATAACTTCGAATGCTGTTTAACTCTGCCTTAATATCACATGCTTTATGACACTGCGTATTTCAGAGCAAACGGCTTGTGATGCTGTGGAACACCCTGCGTGCGTTTCGGAGTATCTCATGTGCTCAGGTAGAACGCACACCCAACATGACTCTGATAAAAAAGGTTATTTCAGCAATGTGGGCGTAAAAGATAACGTGACAAACGATTTAGGGGGAAAGTAGAATTATCATATCTGTATAGCCTTACAAATATCTATTGAAATGCACGATTTGGCGAACACTTCATATCACTTCCGTATTGCTGTGCTCCACAATACTGGCAATTGAAGTCATTCAAGTTCATTGAAGTTGAAAACTCGAGCTGGCTCGGACTCGATTAATCCCGCGGGACATTTGTGTACAAATCGTGACATGGTTTCTGCGGAAATCCTCCGCAAAGCTTATTGCACTACTACCGGTATTATTATTATTTGCAAAATCTCTGTATCGTCTATCGAACATGCGAGATCGAGAGTGATTTTTGTTATTTTGACGAGTTAATCTCATGGCAACGAAACTCGGTGTAACATGGATTTGGGCATCCCCGTCAAGTCAACCTACTATAGAAAATGTAGTTTGGTAATACGTACAGAACATCACCCTTAATACTTTGTATCTCAATTGTTTTAGTTATTGACTATCGCTGAATATACCTAACTTAAAGTCAACTGCCCAGTGAGATTTTGTCAGGATTTCATTAACGTTGAAAAGTCGAGCTGGCTCGGACTCTTTATTACATGTATTATAAATCCTGTACTAATTTCATTAACAAATCTACCATGGTTTCTGCGGAAATCCCCCGCAAAGCTTATTGCATACATACGGTGATTATGCAACTGTTGATGCCGGTAATTTTTTTTCCTTGGCCACAGATCTTATAGATTGTCCATTCAGCCAAAGCTGAATTATTTCAGACCGAACCGTCGGATGAACTCTTGGCTTTGACGACATCTTGACAAGTTTTCGACTTGAGTTGAGAGACAGTACAGATTTGCTCGGGGTGTCCCAAACAAAAGAAGTGGTTGATACCATTTTTATTAGGGTTGGGGAATGAACGGTACAAGTTCACATGTATACTTATTACACGGCTATACTGGTGATAAAAGACAAACAGCGACAGAAAACAAGTAAAAGTACATATAAGAAGTACCACTAGCCTGTAAATGATACAAACGGCAGAAGAGTCATTGATTTCATAAAATTTTATTTTTGCATTCTCATTTAACAAAGTGGAACATTCCGTCCCATCTAGACAGCAGCCACACATGTTGTGGCTGGACTCAAGGAGCGCCCGGTGGAATAGATAAGCGTGAACAGTAACTATCAACTCTGTAATTCATTCTGACTCCTTGGCTGATTACGCCGCAATGTAGCAACATCGCCAGCGATATACCCAAATATATTGGAAGTTTGGTGTGCCTAAAGATATCGCGACAACAAATAACTGAACGCTATTTGCCGTCTGCAGTATAAATTATAAAACGACGCTCTGTAACATAGTGGTGTCTCGAGGATTGATATCAAGTGGACCAATACATTGTAAAATGACCATGATTGGCAACATCCTGTCAATCACAATGCGTACATTTTGTCCACAAGCCCACGCCATTTCAGAGGAATTTATGTTACGAAGTTCATAGACGCTGCATGCATATTGTTACACTTAAAACAAGTATTCTATGACGTTGATCGTCCGCATCCCTGGGATTTTCGTCCAAAATATTATTATACCTGTTTCTCGGGGTCAATATAATATGCAGCTTGATAAATATCTATTAATGTAGGCCTCTCCAGTCCGACTATTGCATGAATCATTCTTATCGTAGAAAAATTGGTTCATACAAAGTTAATACGACGTGGTCGAATGTAAGGGATAACATGTCCCAACTCGGCGTGAATGATGGGTCAATTGCAGGCTAAGGCTTCAAAGTCAACTTTCAGTCATGACAATCGTGCATGACTAGCGTGTAACGTGACGATCTAACTGCTACCGACCTATCGTGTCTAACATGACTACCAATAAACGTGCGTTTAATTCTAGGTTTACTCATAAGTCAGTTTTCAATCGTGCCAAACGTGCATTCATGTTACAAAATAGAGTTGTACATTGGACACGATAGAAATCCACTTTAAAAACCATGAAATTATACGCACGTTTGTCATTTTAGGCGCGTTAGGTTCCCTCTCATTAGGGGAGAACCATTTGATTTCGGGGGGGCGGGGGTGGAGGAGTTGGGGGAAAAAATGTCAGCAGGTGAAGGACAGAAAAAAAAATTTGATCCAACAATGGCTTAAGAAAAAAAATTGTTCCAACAGACAGGAGAGAAAAAAAATTGTCGCCCTATGTTAAAATCACCAAAGTTTGGGACACATTTGTCATTTGTCATTTTAGGCATGTTAGGCCCCCCACTCATTAGATCTGATTTCTACGGACCTATCTTGCCTAAAATGACTACTTTCTATGGATCGGACTAACGTATATCTCTAACGCGTGTTTAAATTTCTGGTTGACTAACAACAAGTCTATTTTTCAATCGTGTCGTGTAACGTGACGATCTCATTTCTACAGACCTATCATGCCTAAATGACTAACGTGCGTATAAATTCGACATGACTAACAAGTCTCTTTTCCATCGTGTCAAACGTGCAAGATTATCGTGTAACGTGACGACCCGGGGGATACTCGGCATATTTTCATGGGGGGGGGGGTCTGCCGCCCAAGTTTTAAACATGGACCCATGTCTAAGGTGAAAAGGGACCCATTTTAGGGATT
>LD344255.1:95650-121430 GCA_001465055.1 Ptychodera flava | reverse complement strand
CCCCCCCCCGGCGTGACGATCCAATGTGTACGGACTTATCGTGCCTCGAATTTCAATCGTCAAACATTTTTATGTTTAGTGCTATACCGGTACACGTTTCACTATCATGTTTGGGTTCTATCGTGCTTATTCACATACAACGACATATATCATGTTAGCTTCAATAATGTCAATAATAATGTCAATCGTGCATTTTAACCAACTAGCCATAGCTCAGGTTTGGGCTGCCATTTTACTTTTTTCTAGCAACTAGTGTTTTTGTACGATTACATAAATGGGCGAATTGTGTAGATTTCTTTTTTTATTTAACGATTTACAGTGAAATAGAAAAAGCACGTCATTCCGAAAAATCAGTACTAAATTCCGGCCCACAACTAGAGGATGTTCTAATCAACGATGTTTTGTGTGGGATCAACGGACAGGTTTTGCTATCTTATCGGTGACATGTTTGAGTACGTTTTGCTGCTGGACATCCATTAAAAAATAAGATTCTCTGCGGGGAGATGTTTATGACCTATAGCTAAATTGAAAAGGTACAAAGTTCAACCACCGCGGTTGCGTGGATAACATTATCTTGGCACCAAACTTTCCCCAATATCGCAATTAACCACTCATTTTGACAACAAAGCAGCATCCTTTGGCCAGTTAAAAACATTGAGTGATCCAGTAACCCGACCTACCCTAGTTCAATCCACCCCACCCCGTCCTGCCCTAAACTTTTTAAAAGTTTGAAATCACACGTGATTTCATTGAAGGTATTGGAAATTACTTTCTCTTTTTGTCGAGTAAAACAATTACCAAAAAAAATTCGAACAATAATGACGTGGAAAAACAGTGGGGATGTGGAAATGACAAAGTCCAAATAAATAATCGCTGGAGTCAATTTAAAGTTAATAAATTTAATGACAAATCAGTGTTAGAAGACAACTACTGCACTACAAAAATTAAATCAAAAACAAAAACAAAGCAAAATTCCTAATGTTCGTCAGTATAGTTTCATCGACAACTACTTGGATTGATAGATGTCTTCGGCCGTCAAACCCCAACTGGCCTCATCCTTTTCATTGGGAAGATATTTGAAGTATTTCTCACATCTGTAGGAAAACGACAAAGAAAACGTAAAAATAAGTCACAGTAATCATTTTCATACGAGTATGGAACCACCACTGTTGTAGCCCAAGGAAATTACTACGTTATATTTAAAGAGTGGGATATTAGCCAAGGATTACTGTACTGTGTTTTGTCATATTCATGTGATGACCATACAGTCCACAGGAAATTCCAATATTGAAAAATAAAATGTTGAATGACACCATTCCCGAACTGAATATTTCAATTTGTCTTCGTGTCTGCATTTAAAGATTTCAATGTTAGGTACCACGGTCTTGTACTAGATAATGTGGTGTTTATCTCAGAGAAATAATCACTAATGGCATTCTTTTTGTTGACATTTATCAGTAGGTTATAATCACTAACTAACATAACTTAGAGAATGAGTACGTGATTGCTTTTCCCACCTCCACTACAAAATTTAAATTTTATACACTTTAGATTTGTGAAATATCCCACTTCGATACATGGAAAATCCAATCTAAATCAGTGCTTAAATTGACATTGGCTTGCATGTGAGGCATTGATAGAAACTAGACTTTTTGGGTACTAAGACTGTCTCAGATTCAGGCACTAGTTGACACTGATAAGGGCCGCCATAATCTGATGATGATAACTTGTGGCATATACACTTTTTACTAAACTCACATTTTTGTATGCTTTAATTCATAGATACATGTACTTACTCAGGGTGAGTTGCCATGGCAGCTCCCAGTTGTTGGTGGCGAAGGAGTGCTTCAATAGCCAGAACACTTTGGCATATGTCATCTATCCTTTTCATATCACTGTCGCCGATGAAGGCAGCACCCTAAGTGTGGGAACAAAATTTACCAAAAACATGAAGCGTACACCATACAGTACCGTATTTATGCGAGTGTTATCAAAACCATACGATATGACTTTTCGAAAATAGTCTGTTACGCTCTTCTTGTGTTCAAATTTGTATCTGTCTTTCAAGTAATTACCAGAGATTAATTGTACACCAATGTTAAACAAAGTACTGATCATTACTTACATCCAGACTGTCCTCTGTGATGGCTCCAGCCAGCACCATACAGCTATTAGCTATATGGTGCGGTTTATGTTTCCTTCTTACATCCAAAAGGTGAAGACTTGTGTCGACTAGATACTGAGGGGAAATTAAGAACAGAAACAAAAAGTCACTCACATGGGATATGTACAATCGCTCACTGATAAACATGTTGAAATCAGTGCCTGACTTATTACTGGCATCAATATAATAAATAGTATCACTGTCTAATCACAGATCCCTTTATGAATACATCTACCAGACGTGTCTACCCAATTAAATTCGGTTACTGATTCGACATATCAACAAGTAATTTGGAATAATAAAAATACATTTAGCCACAGAATAGATGTAACATTAAAGCTGGGTGCTTTTCCATTAAATCGGGTTAGTGATAGTGTTTGAATACCCTTGTGTATACTTTCAGCCCAGCCCTCACAAAGCCATTCATTGATTAAACTGATTATTTTACTCCATCCCGCACAATTAAAGCAGCAATTGTAATTTGATTAACGCACTTACACTCATTACTTTTTGTGTTTCACTTTTCATTTTGTTTTTCGCGTGCAGCAGTGCTGCAATTCCGCCGCTGTGGTTTTGGTGTCTAAGCTGCAGTAGTGCAAAATTGCCCGTTCGAGTTCTCTGATGGCTCTGGTGGTAACTGCCCCATCCGTATATAGGGAAAATATTTCAATTGATGGATGGTCTGTGTGCTCCATTTTGCTGTAAATAATAAAATAATATTCAGTGAGTTAGTGATTACTGACTAAAATGGCCCTTCCACTGTCCTCAAAAGTGTGATTAATCAATCACACAAAATGATTGAATAGACTTGTTTTGTTTTGTTTTGTTTTTACAGTGCTCTTTTTATCATACATGCCTACACATTCACACTCGACACGCAGCATGACACCTACCTCGCAATAAACATGCATGTCGCCCCTGCCGCTTGTGCGACATCTCGGAACAGTGACCTGCATGTGTAGATGAACATGTCAAACATCCACACAGCTTTGATGTAGGGTCACTGTTCCGAGATTCAACAGCATCGTCAGTTCCACCATCCAATCGATAACTATGGTTCGATTTTTATTTTGTGCTTTGGATAATTCAAATCCGCTCCATTTCGGAACCATTTCCTGAAATGAAACAACACAATCAAAATGAATAAAAGTATCCAAAAATCATTATTAATTGTATCATGTCAACAAGGACCCATAAAAAAACCAGATTCAAGATGCAATCTTCATGTAATGATGGGGACCGAAAAGAAAACAAAAAACGACAGTATGTCCCTTTTTTGTGTTTGAAATAGGATGGGTTATATGGGACGTAATGATAACTGTAAGCGAGTCAAATGCGTCAAAACACTGCCAATATATAAAGCCAACTTATTGTCGGCGAACTGAGAAACTGAAACTTTTGACAACGATTACAATCGTTGTTCAGTGTTTTACACTTCGTCTTTTAAAAAAACGCCATTTTCGTAAATACACACAGATGAGTCAGTGGTCTGAAAATAAACCAAGATCTTGACCAAATGTGAAAAGTAAATATAAACATTGGCCGCGGTTCACTGTGCTTTTGTTCATTGAAGGATAACGAAAATGTTACCACTGTGTTACGTGCGAATTACATATCTAATGCCGATCACGTGATACTAGGAAAAGATACGTAATTGGTGTGACGGCACAACATTATAGTGGAAATCAAGTCTCCCTTGCCAGATCTTGTTGAATATGAAAACCGCCAATAAGCCTTGTCCCAGTTTCGTCCTCCATTTTGAATAAATTAATTTTCTTTTGTCTTGCTTGAAGGTTAAGGGGTCAAGATGTAAATTTCAATAGGTTTTCTCGACTAATTAGAGCAGAATTATCCTATTTATCAGCTCACTTTTCGATCGTGAACTAGGTTCGGAATCATTCGGCCCCAGACGGTTGGTCGCGGTAATAAACCAGGGCGTCAAAACACTGCTGTTTTGTTTTGTTCCATGTCTAGTGAGATAGCAAACCCAGCGTTCACTACAAGTTTGGCTCGCGTTTACCATTTTGTTCCAATCTGTCACAATGTACATGTTTGAAAAGACCATGATATGCACTTCAGTTATCACAAAGGACTGAGGGAATGAGAAACCTATGACAAAACGCTGCTTGTGTAAGTTGACAAATCATGTAAACATCGAAATAACTAACTTTGTAATCTTTCGATCAGAACAATCTCCGACCATGGTTGTCACTTTGACCTATACTATACGGAAATTACAAGTGCGTAAGTACAGGAACCTTGGGTTGAAATAGAGTCGCCTTCGCAACCTGGTGGATTTTACTCGGCCGCATTACCATGGGCCAGTGTCAGCAATAAACGGTGCGATAGAAGCGTAAACAATAGACAGTGATTTGAGATCAGTTGTGATTCCCCACCTACTTCAATGACTGAAATAGCCTTTTTAAAAATCTTTAAACATTAACTACACAGACATACCTACGTTTGCTGCCTGTTTTTGATGTTAATATGTGTGGTGTAATGAATGAAGCTTACCTCTTTCTCCAGTAAATGTTCCTCAGTTTCCTTATACCCCGGCGAAATGCCAACTGTGGTGTACCATGGTCAACAAGGTATTTAATGGTTTTTGATGTTTGGCCATGAACTACCATGGTCGGCTATGATATGAGACCACAGTAGGCATTCCAATACTATGGTCTACCACAGTTAACCACGGTCTATCATGGCTGACCTGTTTATGGATATCAACTACCATGGTTGACCATGGTATTTGATGACTGATTGTATTTATGACAATGGTTATCGATGGTCAACTATGGTTGACCATGATATTTGATGACTCATGAGTTTATATTGATGCCCAATTTTCTTAATGATCATATTGATAATAGGCTGTATGTATATACACTCCTATATTTACATAGTTGAGTCTCTTGACATCATTCACAGTTGTTAGAGAGAATTAATGTCGTTGCAGGGAAGCTTAGACCAATTTGCTGTATTCTTGTTCATGTCAGAAGACATGCTGAATTTCTTAGAATTATTGACATGGAGGGCATGAAAGCACTGCTACAATGGCAGGAAGTTAAGACTATCTCAGTCTCACTCAATCTTTGCCTCGAAACATGATATCAACATAGGCAAGGTCATAGGTCCATTGTCAATGGACCTTTGACCCTTTACCATGTCACATGTCATAAAGCTATGCATTTGATTGGCTCATTTGAAGCAGCCATCTTCAAAATTCACTTCAAACGGATTGCCTGTTCAGTGAACAACTGGAAAAGTAGCTGTGCTTTTAACATCAATTTTGGGAGACATTTTGGGGTTTTAGCTCATCAAACATTCAGGGAAACACTCAGAAGATGTTGGAGGATGATCTTTGATAGAATCTGAAGGGCTTGGCTGTTATTGCAGTGGACACTATAATGGAGGCTAAGTTTGCTGATCCTTAAGCGAGTCTGTCAAGTTATAATGACACCAGTCAGGGATCACTGGTGTTTTGCAGAGTTTTGGTGAGGTTTATACCAAGATTTTTCCGTTCTGACAATTTTCCACCCAGGGTTTTGTTTCAAAAACCATCAAATACCATTGGTCGGTGATCATGGTTGACCAAGTTTAATAACATGGTCAACCACGTTTGATGCCCATGGTTAACCATGGTTAACTACCTTGGTTTACCGTGGTTGACCATGGTTGGTAACCATGGACAACCATGGTAATTTGTGCCATTTAACAAACATGGTCGACCATGAACTACCAAGGTTGAACATGGTCATATGACCATGAACTAACATGGTAGTCCATGTTAGACCACCGACACTTTCGCCTGTAAGTAATCTGAAACAGGAAAGTCAAAGACATATAATTATCTGGGCTGATCACCATCTTCCAGAAAGGAAGCATCGGCACTTATAATTTATATTATTTAACCAAGTACATGTTCTAGTACAGTAGCCGAAAACTGCATATTACCTGCTTCACGAATAATGGGGGGAAAAAGTAGACGAGCGAGCGATTCAGCGTGGCTCACTCAAATCTGTTCTCTTGCCAGGGTTAGGTGGGTGACTCATTAGTTGGTCCATGGTAACAAATGTGAAATGCACGCATGGGCATTGAGGTAGAGTTTCCCCGAAAAGTTGGAATAATTCGTACACTGTGCAGCTTAAATGTAAGTTCAATTTGGAATCAATACTTTAACTATTTTAAATGATGTTAAAGAATTTGCCCAATGTGGTTTGCTCAAATTCTGACAAAATATGAATGGTACGCTAGTAACACAGGTTACAATTCACAATAAAAGGCAACTAGCTATGGCAGATGTTGAACAAAACCACATGGGCCCTGTGAAATTGAACGGGGGAAACACCAATAGTATTTGACAGAGAGGAGTTTGATGTCATGATATAAAATCTAAACTGATTGGAGACAATGCGACTGTCGCCCAGGAAAAATTATCACTTGCTCATCTCAAGCATTAAACAGACCCCGGGCTAGAAAACGTTGGTTAATCGTATGATCGGAAGCTTACTTACCTCTAGATAACAGTGCGTCCATCTTCTCTCTCTTTCCGCTCGAAAAATATATAAACCTATCTAACAGAACTAAATTTAAAAAACTCAAACTATGCTGTAAACCTATTAAATGAATAAATACTGAAAATCAAAAAACTATTGGATCCTACACTATAAGAAAAAACTGGAAATTGAAAATACCTTTAAATCTGAAAATATCTATATCTAAAAACTAATCTAAAAATTGATGAAAAACTACGCTATAAACCAACTAACTAACAACTACGAAAACCACTAAAATTTGAATAAAAAAATCGTAAAACTGAAGAAAAAAACTGAAGATAATAACTGACTAAACAACCTTGGAAAAAACACGAGATATTGAGCGGCGCAAAGAGAGTATAATGGAGAAGTGCATGATGCGACAGAGAAAAAGCTGGCCCATATATACAGTGCCGAATTAATACGGCGCCAGCATGTCTGATGGTGACATTTCGTAACTTTGGCTTGTATGCATTTCCCAGGCTTTACTGGCTGACACCTTTTTTGGGTTGAGGTGACAAGGGATATCACCTGATAATATATACCAGGTGTCTTCTCGACAATTTCATTCTTCTCTCACGAAGAAAAAAAGACTTCCGGTTTGCGATTAAGTTTTGTTTTGTTCTTCAAGTAGTAAAGCGATCCGCTTCCCTCACAACTCTGTAGCAAGTAACGGACAAAGTGGCTAGCCGGTACTCACAACTTCGGTGGGAAAAATTATTTCGATGCCTGTGACACTGTACGGGTATAGATCATATTATAGCCTTAGATTTTAAAATCAACAGTTGCCGATCGAACTCTCTACAGCTTGGGTATCCTGGCGAGCACGTAATCTGCGAGCCGCACTATTTTCGCTGAGGAAAATTTGCGTGAGTTTTTCTAGTGCAGCTGTTTCGTGGCAGTTAATTTTCGCGAATTGTCTTTTCTGCATTTAAAATAAGTAATATCGCAAAGACTTATTTTCGCGATTTTTGGTCCCCGCGAATTTCGCGAAAATTTCTCGTTAGCGAATGTTTCTCGGTACAGTACATTCATTGAAAAACCTGTTTAAAAAAGTCGAAGCTTTATGAAATGAACGAGAAAGTGGGTGCAAAAGTTGGCAATTGTGTTCTTTTTTCCTCGGCGAAAGTTTATGTCACCAAAATGAACATTCCCCATTTCCTGACCAAAAAAAATCGAAATCCACCTGGCCATGGACGTTCTGTGTGGTTCAACTTCAGGGGCAGCCGACGAGACTGTTGCTTTAATTTTTTACTACAAATATGCTTTATAGGACTAGAAATATGAATTGATTAATTTTATGTTCTGAGGGTAATTAAAAAGCTTATCCTAATCACGAAAGTACCATAGACCAGCTCCCCTGTTGAAGTCGCCTGAATGCCCTCCAGTGTGAAATCTTAATATTTACCCTCCCCTACATATTGTAGCTGCTTCCCATCCTGTCGCCGAATTTTTTTTTAGAAAATACCTGTAAATTTTCTGTTTATTTTCCCCTCCTCTGTGAAAAAGTTCGATGTCTCCCTGTCGTTTAATAACTGATTTTACGAATAAATTCTCTTCTACCATTCCTTTTATGCCCGCCCCTGGCCGATCGAGTGATTTCTGTCCTCCTCTACTATATTTGCTACCCGCAACCTAAAAATGCTCTATCCTGCCTCATGGAGCTACAAAAAGCCTGACTAACTTTTCCAATTAACAGCTCCGCTGGCTGCACCATGGACGTAAATCTATTATAGGTCCATGGCTACACCAACATGTTGGTTGAGTGGTCTCAATTTTCAAGTGATTGTTTACAACCCGTACAAATTGTTTCAGTCGATAAAGTGTTTATAACGTCTATTCAATTCGACTCATCGTGATTTGATCGACATTTATCAACAAAATTGCGAGTGTTGCTACCCCCAATGAAAACGGATGACGTAAAACAAGTTTTTCCACACTTGTACACTCGTTTTAAATGACAAATTAACTTGTCCATCATACATACATGGAAGTACTTTTGTTCTGCCATTACAGTTTATAGGGAAATATGAATTGCAGAGCAGTGCAGACTGCGAGACTTATTTTCACGGTTTTTTGGTCCTCGGGAATTTTCTAACAGTACATTTATTTAAAAAAAACTGTTTAAAAAATAGTCGAAGCTTTATGAAATGAGCGAGAAAGGGGGTGAAAAATTTAGTAATTGTGTCCTTTTCTTCTCAGCGAAAGTTTACGTCACCAAAATTAAATGAACACTCCCCTTCCCTGACCCCCCCCCCAAAAAAAATAACAACTTCGAAATCCACCTGGCCACTGACGCAAGTACAGGCCGCCACCCACCCAATGACGACACAATACCGGTAGTATGATCGCGCCAGACTGCAGATTTGGACAAGTCTATCGCGAATGCTAATGAGCAGACAAAGGCGGTTTTTTACGGGGTGGGCGACAAGTGCAGATTAGCGAACTCGACCTTTGTTTATTCAAACGGAAGTTACGTAAACATATATGTAACAATTTAACTTAATGAAGTAACCCATACAGCGTTATATTGTACACATCCAATGACTTACAGTGACAACATCACTGAAATTACCGGTTTTCAGACGAAATGTGAAAAAAATATAAAAATCAATAAATCCTAAATATAAAAGTCTTGATGGGGCGGCAACGAATACAACTTCATTTCAACGTGCAAGGATATTTTGACAGAAGGGGTCGGCCCAGCGAAGTATGCATCACAGTCCCTCTTTCAAGTGATGAAGGGACTGTGTACTTGGGACACGAGTGGGTTTTCAGCGTCACAAGCAAGACACTAGTGATTTTTTTGGAAGACAGTAAAAATAAAGGGATACACAAGTTTTCGTTTCATCAAAAGTTACTCTCGGGGTTGCACTTTCTTGAATATTAACAACCATGCCGGATGCAAACATGTTTCATATGTTCAGGAACTGAGAGAAAGGATCTGGGCGGAGGCGAAAATTAAGGCAAAACAGCGGTCTCGATGTTCAAAAGACAAACACATGCACCAGCACCTCGTTTTTGTTGCAATAGATTCAATGTACATTTTCCGTTCAAATTTCACATCTTTTAAGTGATAAAGTAGACTTGCCCACAAGTCGCTTGACGTTTTTTTCTGTCTCAAAGTTTCTTAAAATTCCATTGTGCGCTGTCTTTCTTTGTGTGCTGCACGCGTCCGCAGCTAAGTATTGATCTCGCCTACGCGATCACACGGCTTACGCATATCCACTGTCCGCATACAAAAAAAAGCAAGGGACAAATTTGTTGAAAATTACTCATTTAATTATGAGCTAAATAAGCCCATAGACTTGGAGCAAGTCAAGTGACAAAGTTATTTTCAAATGTAGTCGGAGCGCATGTTGTTCCTAAGTTTCATAGTACGACAGCACGTGTACTTCATGATTTTTGAAAAATGAACCTATTCACATTTATTTACATTATTCGGCTCTGATTTTTGACGACATTGTAAAGTAATTTCCCGGGTACAGAGACGAATAACCACTGAGAAATAATGATAAGTTTTTCACGAACTCGCTCCTTTAAAAAAACAACAAAAATATCGACAATCATTGTTGCAACCGACCATGAAACACGACATTTATTTTGCTTGTGTTTTCTCTACTTTCGTTTTTGTAAACATGATACAAAAATAATGGTCGACATTTTCCACAATACAATCAGAGCCATAGCTGTTTGAATATTACCGCATAAAACAACTCTAAGCTTGGGCCACAGATTGGTTGAAAGGGGCTAAAATGTCAACATTTTTTTTACATTTACGCCTGCACGAAATACATTTTAAGAGTGAGGCAAGGTCTAGATCGTTGTACTTGAATCAATTTATTCCACGAAAGTTTGCATGAATCACATTTTAGGTAGATTGGCGTGCATGAAATAATTTTTGACATTAAGATGGAGGTATTCACGAAGTAGAAATCAAGAAGCTAGGACTTAAACTGGGCTGGGAGAAAACAAATGTACATGTAGAATAAAACGATGACTTATTAACCGTTTTTCATGTATGTATTTCAGTGTCAAATTTTCACGAATTGAAATGTATAACTTTCATTGTGTGTATGGAGGCAGTGATAGTTGCAGATGTAGATTAGTCATAATTGCGACACAGTTGTAAATAAGCGTCAATTATTACGAGACACCTGTTAATTGTTCATCTGGTATCTTTTTCCCCAGATTCCGACTTAGTGTCTCGGTTAAACCTTGTGTAATGTCATTCAGTTTGTTTTTCCCATGGAATGTCGGAAGTGCCTAACCTTTCATTTGACAAGGCTATGCCCGACTAAGCCAATCCAACCAATTCACACGTTTATCATATCTACCAGGTGGCCCAGGAACACGCCAAGCGCCAAACAGTCTGTACTCTCAAAATTTACAAATGTACGGTGCCAAAGGTTTCATTGACTCGCACGAGAAATTTGTCGAATGATCAAATGATTTTGTAGAACCAGGAAAATAATATAATGTGACACAGCTGGTTGAATGGTAAAGTAATTAAATAAAATGAGGGCCCGTTTGAAAATGTTTCATTGATTATCTGTCGGAACTACTGTCCCTCTAGGGACTGTGTATTACCACAGACTGCGGTATTACCGAACCATAGACCCTAAAAACGAAGACCCTAAACACTGAAGTAGAAACCACGGAATAAAGTGCGCGTTGAAGCAGTTGTACTTTCATCGTGTCTGCCTGTCCTCATTCTCCCCTAGCACGCCATTTCCCTTCGCCACAAATATTCCGAAAGGAGAATATCATGGAAATAGTTATCTGAATGAAACGTATTACACTCAACGTACACTTGCTGCCTCTCTCTCGAAATAATGTTTTCACAAGTGTAAGAAATGTAAAGTTTATTATTTTTTTTAAAAAAAACATGAAATTCACTTGTAAATTGTATGTGCCTCATTTGTTGAGTACTTGGGTGAATGACCATAGTACGAGATTGCAGTCGAGGTAAAATTCATATGAAAAAAGACAAAAACAGTTTTTACGTGAATAAAATCATTCAGAGCCCGCTAACATTAACTAATAGCAGCTTAAATTGGCTATAGCTTGAATAGCTGAATTGCCGGTGATTCCAGTAATAAAGCAGAATAGCTGAATAGCTGCTCAACATCTCCGAACCAGCTATTATTGTTTTCATCATCATGAGCTCCCAAACATGAGCTCCCAAACATGATAGCTGAATAGCTGCTAAATGTCTCGAAGTCAGCTATTTTGGTTATCCAACAATAATAGTCGAATAGCTGCTAATATCCTGAGTGTCGAGGCTAAAAACCTACGTAGCTGAATAGCTGCCTAACATCTCAATCTTGGCTATTTTGGCAATCCAGTCCCGCACCTTTATGATGCGGAGCCCTCGTATATTTTTTTGTGTACTGACGAAGTCCAGTTTCGTAGAAGGCCCTCCTGCATTTCCGATTGTTTACGATCAGTACGTTGCCGAAGTACCGATCGTCAAGTAAACTGGGTAAAAAACGTAATAAATCATTGTAAAAATGTATTTCGTGCGACGCACTCGCCTGCAAGGCCCAACAACATTTCTATTGTGTCCGATCTGTCCGCAGCCGGAGTCCTGATCGTCAAGTGAAAATGTAATAAAAATGTAATAAATGTAAAAAAAATGTATTTCGTGCAGGGCTCTTGATAGGCCCAACAACATATCCGATTATGCCGATCTATCCGCTGCTGCCGAAGTCCCGATCGTCAAGTAAGAAATGTAATAAATGTAAAAAAATGTATTTCGTGCATGGCCCTTGCAAGACCAAACATTTCCGATGTCTGCTACCGAAGAACCGATCGTCAAATTAAATGGTATTTCGTGCAAGACCTAACAACACTTCCGATTTTGTCTGATCGGCATCCCGACAACGTCCCGAAAGTAAAATGTATTTCGTGCATGAATAAATGTAAAAATGTAAAACGTGCAAAATTCTTGACTGCTGGCCATGGATAACATGGATAACGACTTTCGATTGGAATGCGGGAGGGCATATTCTCAGCATACGATTTAAAGTAAAGGATTTCAAGCGACGACGCACATGTCGTACTGCCTACGATTTAAATGTTTTGTTTTCAGGCGACCCAACTGACAGTCAATGAGCCTAGAAACTCTTGGATGCCGAAACACCTCACTCAGAAAATCAAAGTTCAAGTCAAAATTTGCTTCCAAATCGGAATACAATATTACGTCCTTGTAATAGAATTTCTTATGAGGGTACTGTGAATCGCGATTTTTCTCCAACTTTTTGACTTTCCACACTTCCAATTAAATTAACTTTCTGAACTAACTAACAAATGAAAAAAAAAGCATTCCACACACAACTGTCAGCCTGTAGCCGTAACAGTTGATTGGCCTATCATGAGGCCTTATTCCAGGTTCGTACTCTATTTAGAATTACTAAGTACTTTTCCTTTGTCTTTCTCGAATGTCAAGGAATCGAGAGACTATTTTCACAGGCTTGTGATTGTGTAGACTGACAGACTCTGTTAGGTGGTCCAAAAAGCATGGGAAAGTAAACACATCGGCCGATAAATCTTGTCCTAGTTACATCCTCCTTTATGAAGTGATTATTTTTCGATATGTCTATGCATGGAATAGCAGGGATGGTGCCAGGGGACAATAATTAGTATGCATTGATTAAGCACGTGTCAGTCTTTGTTCTATTTTTCCGTTTTTGATCGACTTATACCGTTTTCACACCGAGTAAAAGGTCACATTAACATATACATTTGACAGTGTATATAAAGTGATCTAAAAATGCAGTTGTAAATTGTCTCAACATCTTCTCCGTAAGAGTCAGAATTCTTCATTCATCCACCTGTGATTCATCCGACAACACTATGCCAAAACAGCAAACTTCACGAGTGTACACGACGTCAAGAGTGAGAAAGTTGATGAAAGGTAAGTCACTCAAATGACTTGTAGTCTCTTTAGAATCTTAGTATACTTCCCACATAAAAAGTTGCCAGCTCCGGTGGGACTTCACATTGAATCAAGCGACTATTTTATTCGAGAATATACTTCTTCAAATTCTAGACGGAAAGGTCACTATGCTTCTTGTGGTTTCAACTACAGACCTGTGATCTGGAGCATATTCAAAGTAGTATATTATGGCTTAAAACGCGAGAGTTCCGAATTCTGTTTAATTCTGCAAACTTCAAGGTGTGTATCAAGCTACGCTGTACATGTATTTATCTTTCAGCTGTGTTTAATCATGTTTTTTAAACTTCTATTCCAGTTCCTGCTTTTGCGTTTGTCAATTTTAAAGAAGACGGCACATCGTCGGTGATACCAACGACACGAATAAAGAGTGGTCATGTTTTAGAGAAAAGCGAAGTGTCGGTGTTTTGGGAGGACAGGAAACTGTATGAAGCGGTTGTAGTGAAGACTGGAGGTAATTGAGTACAAAAACTACTTGTTTTCAGTATATTAATGTACTATCTATATCAACTACAGTTTCTGCCAAGTATCTTGCTTGTCAACAAAGCCTACTTACTTTGTGCAATGCCGTTGTTGTACGGTTTGTCGTTGAAATTGAATTCAAGTCAGGTTGTTCAGAGGTGTTAACAAATTATTTACACAAACCACATAAACTTCATCACAGCGTATTGCGTATCGGCTTGAGTGACTGAGAGTTCCTGGTCATTGTTAGCAACTGGTATTAAAGTTGGCTTTGTAATTTCCGTAAACAATTTCACACATCATTGCGACTTCCATTCGATTTTGATTACCCATTTGAAACGTTACATATTGCCCCACTTAAGTTCCATACTTAATCACGTGAGATTATCTGTATAAACACGCATTTCTTTCCCCAATAACATTGAATGAATGAATGAATGAATGAATGAATGTATTGGCGATTTACAATGATACTCCTATGGACGTGTTTTGTATATATATCGCCCAGTATGCGGGGGGAGGGGGGGAGAGATCATATTTTGTGAACGTCATTATTTTGGCCTTGGAATTTAGGGGCTTGCTTTAGGAGTAGGGGTGGAGGCAAAAAACAGTGGTGTAAAATGCAACATGCATATTAATTCGTAAATTATCAGTCAATTTAAGTTTATTTGTTCGATTTTAATTTGCCGTGGTAGATGATAAAGAAATGTTATTAACGTGTGAAGTCGGCTGCGATGACAGGGTGAACCATAAAGTAACGAGAGGGCCCGAAAAGACAAAACGGCAAGACCAACCAAAACCAACCAGTAAACCACTCAGTGGAAGAAGAAAGTTAAAGTTTACGAAGAACAAAAACGAGGTAATGTGTAAACCCGTCTTAAGTGTTCTCAGCTGTCGAAACTTTAGACATGAGTGTTCACTCCTTCCGTAGATGGATATCCATATGCCAAACTGCAGCATTTGTCAAAGGCATTTACGGACCTTGTCCTGTGGTACGTGCTGCATTGTGAATTGTCTCGTTAAAAATGAGCTGTATAGGGATTGGGTGGGGCTCCCAAAGTGTTCTCACCTGATTGGAAAAAAACATAGGGGTGGCAATTTACATGCATATCCTTTATTAGTTACAAAAAGTATATTCTTGTGTGATCTAAAGAATGTGATACTAGCAATTGATAGACAATGGAGAGAAGAATGACAGGTGTCTTCGGCATTTCCTTTGTAACACAGTCCCTCCGCAAAACGGTTAGGCAACGCTATTGTCTAAATTGTTGTCTTGAATGAATTTAACTCCGCCCAGTGCTGGTCAAATTGCTCGAAAATTTCAGACATGGTTTTACATGTATCATAATCTTACACCAAAACAGTATTTTTTGTTTGTCGATAACACGATCAGAGCAAACATAATTGTGCATTTAGTTTCCTTATCAAGATTTTTGCTGCGATTTTTGACATGTCAATATTTCGGAAGCTGTCTTTCGGCAAGGAGACCGGATAACGCAAACTTAGCTTAAAAATAATTTTTAGAAAGACGCTTCAAATTTTTGACTGAAATTAAATTTTATGACATAATACCAAAATTGAGATTTTTTACCCCAAAACCTCACCCACTTCAGTTTTTGAATAAAATTTTGCTACTATATAAAACTTAAGATATTCAGCTTTCTAAAAATGTATGGTTTTAGTGGGTTTTTATGCTACCTTTCATGAGAAATTTTGCTTTGAAAAAAAATTGTGTTGGTTGCATCATATGGAGGTACCTCCATGGTTGCATGCAGGGCCGCCTTGACAGGTCCAGTTCAATCATAGACAGTAGCACTACGGTACAGTTTATGGTTCAATTGACCAAACAGCATGGACGATGTGAAACCCAGTAATTTTTCCATAGGTATTCTATCTTTACCCAACTATTTTAGTACAGTTTTAGCTAACGTCTGTGTTTACATTTTTAATTCGCAGGAGCACTCCGAGGGAACGAACCAAAAAAAAATAAATCTCATGACTGGGCCGAACTCCGAGGGAACGAACCAAAAAAAAAATAAATCTCATGACTGGGCCGGGGTTGAGAAGAGATGAACCCCCCATGTTGGTTGAAACAGCAACTACGTCAGATTCAATGACAACGCAGCCTCCACAACGTTCCCAGTTGGCTGATCCACCAACAACAACCAATTCAATGACAACGCAGTCTCCACAACGTTCCCAGTTGGCTGATCCACCAACAACAACCAATCCAACGCAGTCGCCTTAGCCAACCCACTCTCCTGAACCGGCAACAACACCGACAAATTCGGCCAGGGGTGCGGGTAACGTAACAACACCAGTAGTTGTCAACTTCCCACAGGGGTGCTGTGGAACACACGGACGTAGACTTGAGCGAAAAATGGATACGTTAATCGAGGCGGTGGATAACATGGCAAAAGTAATTGGAAGCTTGGCTGACAAAGTGGGGGGCACATCGTCTGCGACAGCATTGCCGTCTGTCATAGCCGACGTGTGTACTGAAAGCCCTCAAGAATCTGATGGGGATAGCCCGGAGTACCTGTCCGACGAGGTTTTGTTTGGCGCATTACAAAAGTCCCAGGGAAGCCGGAAGCGGTTTGCTGCTCGGTTAAACCGCCTCCTATTCACAGAGAAGGAACGGAAAATCTGTAATGTTGCAGGAATCCGAGGAAAAGAGAAACTCGGAGCAGAAAAAATTGCATATATCAAACACAAGTGTTTTAAATACTTTCCATGTCCATTATCAACCAAATCGAGTGATTGGGCCACTTGTATTAAAAGTATTGATGAGGCAAATCGGGCACTGAATAGAAAATGTAAATGATACTTAACCAAACAAGCCAAACAAAATGTTTTCGGGCAGGTATTCCGGTTTCTACTCCATAAAATACTTTATTTCATGGGGTTTTCATTTGGGTATCTTATGTGTTCAGATTACAGTGTGTGTTCAGTTTTAGTGTGTTCAGATTCAATGTTAGTGATTGTCTAAATTTTTCTATAGCTTCAAAACTACTGATCTGAAGTCAGAACCAACTTTTATTTCTGAATGTAGAAATGTAACCATTGTTATTTTGTTTCTCATGAAATAAAAACCGTATTATTATTTAAAATAGCTGTGTTATGTTTCTTTATCCATTACTTTGTGTGTGTGTGTGTGTGTGTGTGTGTGTGTCAACAAATACTGATTTAGTTTATATGAAGAAAATTTGATAAATTGCTAGTGACACAGTACAATGTCACATTATCTTTTGAAATTGAAATTCCTTTGGATGGCATGCATACCAAGTGTTTTTTGCTGGAGAACCAGTTGATTTTTAAATGATGGTTTTAAGTGCTTAATAAGCTCAGACCTCCCCCTTAATTGAAAATTGTGTTCAAACCCGGGGAACGTTTTGGCACAGTCTCTCTACAGACGTTTAGAACCCCCCCCCCCCCACCCACCACCCACCCACCCACCCCGTTATGCACCTTGTTTCCGATAAAGGTCCTTTTTGCTCTGATCCAATTATGGCCAACACGGCCCCAAAACGGGAATCTGATCTCACCGCACGTCTTTTTATTTGTTTACATAAAATTAGCAATTCAATGATATGCGCACGAGTAAATGACGCCCTCTAAGTCCATGGAGAGACATTTTGCAGTGTCACCATTGTTTCATGCATAGACATTGGAGGGGGAAAGTTTCCCCCTCCAATGTCTATGTTTCATGACGATCATGTGACAGTAATTTAGACCCAACTTTCAAAATATGCGTTTCTCTATCTCTTGTCATAAACGCTTCATGATGTCCGCCTCAACTTTGTGTGAACGAAAGCAGTTGAAAATATTTCACGGTCAGTCCGGGATTTCTTAAACCCCTAATAGATTTTTATGATGCAACAACTTCCAGAGCAGTGAATTAACCCCCGCCTTTCACATTCAAGATTTCGCTACCAAGATAAAATCGAATAAAAATAATTCCAGGCACACTTCTTTAGATAAGATGCCAAAGACTGGATCAACCATCTAGCGAGAAATGTAACGCACCCCAAATTCAGTGGAATTGCCGAATTTGAGTGCCCCTCGCCTACAGTTGTAACACTTCATCGCAGCACTGAATAGTCTGCCCTATATCGATGGCCAAGATGTATTTTTTCGTCGTAGGCGTACTATACCTTCAGCGGTCAAATGCATAACGGTGAAGGATAAACTATTTATATCGATGGCCAAGATGTATTTTTTCGTCGTAGGCGTACTATACCTTCAGCGGTCAAATGCATAACGGTGAAGGATAAACTATTTATGCAACACTGCAACTACCTATGAGTTCAATGAAGAGTACTGAAGTGGAAACGAAGCATTCCCCTTTCGGTGCAGTTTATTTTTACTCTGCCATGAAAAAAAGACTTAGCAATAGCCATCAGTGCCCCAAAATTCTTTACTGCCTATGTACTCTTTCATGTCATCCCATGCGTCTTCAATCTGATTTAATCGGACTTTTTGGTAGGAATGACTGTAAATTTATATTGTGTTAAGCTGCTGGGCTGGAGCAGCATCCTGTTGGAAGCCGTGACTACTTGAAAAACAATTATAAATTAATGGAATAGCTGATTTTACTAAAAAAGACATAGCAAAAAAACTTCAGTGCTGGATTTTCTTTTCAATCATAAAATTTATTAAAGTAACAGAAAAATAAGTGTGTTAAAATCTGCAAATCTAACTATTTGAAATAATATTCTAAAACGACACAATTACAATCAATTTTACATGTACAGGAACTCGAACATGCCTAGGCTTTAGGCATCTATATTGCCGCCTCTATTTTCAATTACTTTGGGAATTCTTGACGACAATACTTTAATGTGACGTTCACAGTACTCTGGGGTAACTTTTGTGCCCCAAAATTCTTTAATACCTTTAACAAGGTCATCCACTGTGTCAGGTTTCACGGTTTCTCTTATATAATCTTTCATATCACCCCACACGTCTTCAATCGGATTCAGATCCGGACTTTGTGGTGGGAATGGCAGTAAAGTAATATTGTTTCTATTAAAGAAATCTTTTGTCGATCTGCTCGTATGGGCTGGAGCAGCATCCTGTTGGAAGCGGTGGCCACTTTGAAAACAATCAGCAATCAATGGAATCGCTGATTTTGATAAAATTTGGGTATAAACATCAGAATTGACATTTTCCTTAAAAATCACGATGTCAGCTGAACCCATTTTGGAAATACCCCCCCAAACGTTGATTTTCGGCACATGCTTGGCCTTCATTTTTCTTTTGATTGGTTGGCCTTTCTTGCGGTAACAGTACCGTGCGTGCTTTTCAAGCTGAATGCTCGATTCATCAGTCCAGATGACATTATCAAATGTTTCCCCTTTTTGTAAAGCTTCCAAACACCATGCCAATCGTTTTTCTTGGTTTTCTGTTCTGATCAATTGTCCATACTTTGTTCTATGGCGCGTCCATCCCAAGTTCTGTCGGGCTTGTCTGATGGTCCTTTCACTCATATTTGTACTGAACTCATTGTCCACCAAACTTTTCAGGTTGTACCCCTTCAGTTCATCATTTTCGGTCATTTTCTTATCAATGAATTCCTTCATTTCTTCTGTTATCACACTTGGGCGCCCACTTCGTACTTTATCGCCAAATCCCTTGTTTTCTTTGTACCGCTTTATAATGGCACCGACTGTACCTCTACAAATCGGTGTGCTTTTCTGTATTTGTCGTGTAATAGCCATGGTTCCAATTCCAGCTTTCCATAGGCGTATTATTTCGATTTTTGTCTGCATGCTTGGCTTAACCATGCTGTTTTGGGGAAAAATAAAAATAAAAAATGTATTTTATAGTATGCACAAAGTTTCGAAAAAGCATGTCATGCTTCATTGAATAAGTCAGGTCAAAAGTTGACAGTTTCTTCTACGTCGACGCAAAATTTTGAAAGGTACGCGGCTGAGCAGTTGAAAAGAAGCACACTGTATGAGACAAATTCAAATAAATGCATAGTGTGTGGTTAAATGTACCCTCTCGAAAATAACAAAACGACTAAATAAATAACACATATATAAACAATAAAAACACCCTCATAAGAACGCTAAGCATGAGTTAATTTAGTAATTGCTTCAGTCAACATCAATTAGAAAATGGATGTTAAATTTTTTATAACAATCATAATTCTGAACAGTACAGTAAAACGACTCGGGCTGGGACATGTAACTAGTGTTTTGCAGCAGTTTTCTTTGAAGCAAAACCCGTTATGATCAGCTTGAATCCGGTTATCTTGTTGTTTACCATACAATTTGCCTAAATATTGCACGATTCCCTGATATTTGGAGTCTGCAACTTATAAGCACGAAAATATCGTTGATACTGCTATATTTGTAGAATATTTGAAAGTTTTCCTATGGGCACAAAATTAACACAAACAACTAGTCGGTTTTTGTTATCACAAAAGTCGGAAAAGTGATCTGTAGATGTAACAATTTGTATAACAAGCTGTAGTTGTTAGGACGCTACCGTTGGCCTCCCGTTCGGAGCTGTTTAGTTTGTTGAGTCAATATTGCTGAGATGCTGAAAGTTTCAAATTATTTTTGAAGTGATAATGATAATCTTCACCTGTCAAACCGTCGAAACATCTACATTTAATTGCAGGTATTCAGTTGCGATATTTAATCACGTCGCACAGCCTAGAAGCCTTGCAAACCCTTTCTTTACGGATGATACGGTAAATCAATATGTTTAGTTCGAATATTTGCTTTATTAGTTAAGTTTCTGTCGTTTTCCGATGTCCGCTGCTTACAAATTCGTAGTCAGAGGCGGAAAACAAAAGAATAGAACGGATGCAGCAAAAATCGACGTAATCTCCAAATCGCGCCATTTAGGCACTACCTTTGCGGTACATACCGGTACGATACATATCATTTGATTTTGGGGGAGCAATTCGTATGGAGAGTCTGAATAGATCCGTTTTCGATGTAAATAGACTAAAACAAACATTTTAATGCCCCTATTCCGTATGCGCTCGGCAGAGGTACATTCGTTTATACCTCAGGAAACAGACTTGGTTTTTGTTTTTCTATCCATCAACTCAACTAAAATGCCATAGACGCGAGAACGTTACCGTTCATCACAGTGAAAGCTGGCGGAAGGATAGGCCAGTAACTGATGATATGGAATTGTTCAAATTGACTACGGTAACGCCATGGAAGTACCATAGACTACGGTACTTCCATGGTTATCCCATGGACGTAAAAATAGACGTCCATGGTTACTCTTAGCTTGAATTAACTTTTAAACTGTGACCTAACTTATAGCCACGTATTACATAATAAATAAAAACGATATGTAGGGTAACGCTTTCTAAGTTCATTTTTGTGAATATGCATATTGAATCACAGAAAATCACCAGCTAGTTAACTTCAATACGCAACACACTTTCTGTCCGATCAGGAATTCAACGCGTTGACACACAAAATGCAGCGACACGTCATTGGCTTAGCGGGACTGAAAAGTTGAACAAGATCACATGGTGTTGACGACTCAGCTGCTGTGAACGGTTAAGTTCAGCCAATACAAAGAGTCGGCTTTAAAAACGCTGGGCTAAACTGGGAAGGCCTGCCGGGAAATAAATTATTATTATTGTGTTTATTTCAGACATTGTGGTCCATAGAAAACAAAATACAGAAACTCAAGCCTCGAACCAGGTTTACAACGCAACCTAGCGCCTTATTGTCCTAAAATTTTGAAATGACATGTGATGTTTTCTATAGACAAGCTGTCCCTTGGCGTATACTGCGGAAATTGTCTGCTAGCCTATTTAATTGAAATATTAAACTTACCGACTTGTGGCTTAGCAGCCGCCACCAAAGTGGCTCGATTACGTGTTACTGTTAGTTACATTTCATGCACAAATAATGCTATACCATTGAGCTGGTTCGTTTAAGTACAGTTATTTATAATCAATAAATCAATCAATCAATCAATCAATTATGATTATACTAATTAACAAAGAAGTCACTTACCTCGAAATTTCGACTAGATGTGCACGGGATTTAATAAATGAAGATATGTAGTATTCTATTTCACACGATTGCAGCGGTTCCGATGGAAGTGACCTGAAATTAGTTCGCTACGATATATATAGTATTTTGTGAGTTGTTGACCACTCAGATGAGTCAAAGTTAACGCGTCAATCGCTAAAGTGATTGGCTCTCTTTTGCATTAACTGCTCGCTTATTGGGCGTTCAGATACCGCCTAAATTTATGCACAGTGACGTTAACGTCATGAGATTAAGATCTGTTTGCTGTACATTTACAGTCATTGAGCGCCGACCTTTTCAGCTGCCGACCCTTCAGCAGAACAACTGCATAAAATATGATTAATGGATGTTTATTTACAAGAGGCCGCCTTTGATGCGATTATGGTTACTATTATGATGAGCTTGCTCGTGATTCTTCCGGTAGCTGAACACATAATTAGTTTGTTTTATAGTAAACGGACTTTGTCGGCAAGATCAGACAGTTCTAGTAACGTGGTGTGCGCCGGCAACTGCAATGGATAGGATTAAAACAAGCCAAAACTTTATTAAAGTTTATACTGCAGAGAGTTAGACGAAATAAAAAAGGTGCGTTTCCTGTTACATGCTCTTCTGAAATAGGGTAGGTAGATAGGAAACATTTTTGATGTTTTTGTTTTTTTTTCTCGGCAAAAAGAAAAGAGAAACAAGTAGCATTTACCATCAATACACTGTGACGTAGGTGTTTACGTTTTGGGATATTAGTTAAATGGCGGCATTATTAAGTTTTTTTCCCATCTCGCGGAATTTGTTTTTATGGTTAAAAAGATAAGTATCAAGTCTTAAGGAACTCCTTAAATGCCAAAATTTCGATCTGACGTTTCTCATAGGGATTTGCCCCAAATGAAAACAAGGCTAACGTCTGTATACAAATTTCAGAGCCCAGGTCAGTGGTATGGTCACGGTATATGACTTAGAAATATAATTTCACTACTACCCTCTGTTTTATTTCTAAAAATTGAAACCTCTGTTTGCAAGCTCTATTTTCAGTGTTGTGGGTGAACAAAAAACTCAATAAAACGCAATTAAAATACATGTGGATATTTCCCGCAAAATAAGGTCAATATCCGAGGGCGCTGCAGTAATTCCTATGATCTGATCCCCCAGTGTTGAGAAAATTCTGGCTGAATCGATCGGGTATGTTACGATCGAAACAAACCAATTCAAATAATACGTTCAAAAATATCATAACTTTTAATTATAAGAAAATAACAATTTTTGAATTTTATACTTTTTACAAAACGACAACATCCAATTTCTTGGCGACAGGGCATTGATTATTCAAAGTCCCGATACCTCCATGGCTTATTCACGTTAAGGTCACGGTGCAGACACGGTGAAGCCCGTTTTCATTCAGAGCGTGATGTGCCTATATATGGCGCATAAAATCTATATAAAGGCTGAACACCACTAAATAAATTCTGATACATATGCGGTCACGGGGGGGGGGGGGTGAAAGAATGTCGTGCACAAAAAGAAATTAAACGCGAATATTTGAAGTGTAGCAGTGTACGTAAATAATTCTCTTTGGCCCGACTTTATCACCACATATATCAAGTTTATTTTACTGTAAGATATTTTGGACAATTGTTGACGAGCCCATGCGGATATTATTTTGAGTGTAAGGTGTCACTTGTGATGCCGCAAATCTGTATGATTTTTTATGGAGTCGACATTTTTCCATCTGATTATTCCGCGAGTCTCTGCGAGTAGTTGACGTGTTATGCACCTATCAGTTGTTTCCACCGGGGAGGGGGGAGTGCGGGCCGAATAGCGGAATGTGACATTTTAAGTTTCAGGCCTGTCATTCCCAACCAATAAGCAACAGGTGTATGTCAAATTTCCCAGGAGAAATTGGGGCTGGTGCACGAAAATTAACATGTTCATTTTTGTGTTTTCATTTTAATAGGTATCAAACTTCCAGACATGACCATTTTAATTGAATATTTCAGACAAAATTCACAGCACAAAAGGCAAAGTCATTCCTCCTCTGTGGCATCACCAACATCAACACAAGTGACATGACAACTCATTTTATAGAGTCACTGTCCCGTCAACAGATTTGGCGCATCCAGTGTTCTTCTGCTCCACTGACCAGCTTGCTGAAATATAACAAGAATTAAACAATTACACAATACGGAATTTTAACATTATTTAATTCAATAAAATTTGATGATACAGCTAAGTTAATGACATCAATCAATATATTGTCTGCACATATGTTGTGATACATAGTTATTAAAGTCTAGCCTACAATCACATACATTTTGTTGACAGGAAAATTTCAACCTGTTAAATTTATGGAAGGATTGAGGAGACACTTCTCTATACCATATCTTATTATCATTAATGCCATTGTCCCAACTTGGACCGAGAATTACAACCATGCTGACAATATAATTTTCTGTCAATTCAACAAACTACAACATATACAAAATGTCACTGTCTTTATTAAAGAAGAAAAACCAAATACTGTACATGTAAACATTCAAAACAGAAACACTACAAAGGCCTGTTATTTTCAAGACATTTATGTTAGCCATTCTTATTGGTGTACCACGTGCAAAGCATTAAGATATCTAACTTCAGATAAGGTAGGCTCATGAACTAACATCAGCTTACAAGAAACAAATTAAGCTATAGTCTAAAATATTAATTGCCAATAATTCATCCAGTACTGGTAGAATGAGCTGCTGGCTGGTGTGCACCATGCATACGCATTTAGTATGTGGATTAACTTTGAATTGAGCAAAACAATTTACTATTTAATCGTGCTCTGATGCAAGCAGCTTAAAATTTAAATGCACACTCTGCAACACACAGGAAAGGTGAAATGCAAAAGAGTGAGAAACTTAGTGAGAAAAATACAAAAACAAAACAATGTAAGCAAGCATATATTCAAGCTACGCAATGAGCACACTACGCACACGAAAGTATTACCGCCACCACAAAACAATAAAGTTGAAAATACCTCAGTGGATGTCTAAATTACAAACTGGATCTGAAACAAAAATCGGACACTCTCAATGTAGACAAGAATTAAATCTGGCATATGGAGTTTACTTGGCCCAAGTTGTCCAGCTGGCTGGGCAATATAACATGATTGTTGTTGCACGACAGGTTTCTCAACGACATTACAATTGTCGGGCTGAACAAAGCAAAGATATATTTTCTCTATATTCTTTCGGGTGATTTACTTTTCCAAACCGTACCGGTTGGTTTATATTTTATTATTAATGCTGGAAATCAGCATCAACAAAATGTATTTCTCTTTGAAGAGTTTGTCACGGCCCAAAAAACAAGTACGAGAAAGAAATCCCAATACCTGCTAACACCTCTGCCAAGCTCACAATCTTGTTGGGTTTTTATAAATATCTCCAGCAGCTCTCAATATCTCACGCGGGTCACACGACGTCGCCTGATCCTGAATGTCCGCCATTGTCGGAAAATTCCGAATGCTGAATGGCTGTATAGTGCTTCTGTCGGGAATGGCCGTAAATCTTACGGATTGTTTCGAAAGGAGGCATTTTCAACTCCCCCCACTCCGGGCACAGCGTGGCGATCAAATTCCCCAGTCTCTGTATACGTTTATCGGTCAAATTCCCCG
>LD344255.1:59122-84202 GCA_001465055.1 Ptychodera flava | reverse complement strand
ACAAATTGACCTATCTAATTTTTTTTTCAAAAAATAGTATTTCTCAAATCATTAATCCTTTGACTTTTCTTTTTCTTAAGGATTATGTGGTATTTACAGTACATACCGCCTATAACTTACTTCGATTTTGTTTATTTATTGAGTGATTATGATATTTGGTATCCTGTTGTCTTCACCGTTGGACACGTGTTAAATTCTGCCTGAAAATATTCTTTATGATTTGTTGAAGAGAATTTTGCAATATTACAATTTAACCAAAATAAAAATTTAAAACATGGTCATCAAGAAAATTTCTCATTCTAGGACGATGGTCGCATTGATAACGATGGTCAGAAATATAATCAGTCATCAAATAACATGGTTGACCATGGTTGCCGACAATCATGAACAGATCAGCGATGATAGACCGTGGTCAACTGTCATAGACCAAGGTATTTGACTGCTTACTGTGGTCTCATATCATAGCCAACCAAGGTAGTTCATGGTCAAACATCAAAAACCATCAAATACCCTGTTGATCATGGTACATCACAGTTGACATTTCGCCGGGGTGATGATGTTTGTAGTATTTACTTGTAGGGAATTTGTGTTTTATATCAAATACTGGAGTCCATTGTTTATTGATAGCTTGTTGATGCAGGTGTCTGTATTTGCGTCTTCTCAAGAGCCCAACATTTTTGTCATCAAATTCAACCCAAATTATACTTGGTCTGTTGTTTGATGTCCCTGTCATTCTTTTGTCTATTTGTTGCACTACACAACATAGCACCGTTTGTCATGCCATCTTCAACATCAACATTAGCAGTGAGATCATATCGTTGTCCAACAGCTATAGGTGCTTGTGATAATAATTAGCCACAGGTTTTCATTGGACCTGTTGGAACACTTTTCAAGATCTGTAATTTTATTTGTTGTGATACATTACCAATAACTGTATCCAGAGAAGGTACAAGCTTATGAGTGATAGCATTCTGAAATACTTCATCATTGGTAGTGTACAAATGAGGCACAGGTTTAGAGTATGGTCACTTGAACCTATAATATAGTTCTGCAACTCTGATATTCATGTATCTTGCTCTGTATGATTTCCTTCTCATAATCTATTTGAGTTTTGCAAAGTATTCATCATCTTTATGTCTCATAATCTTTGTTAATTCATGCATAGTGAAGTGTGCTTTCCACAAATTTGTAGCCAAAGGACCATAGTCTTTTGTTAAGTCATTGAATATCCAGCCATCCATTACTGGCTTGAGTTGAAATAAATCACCAACAGTTATTATTGAGACACCACCAATTGCTTGAGTGTTACCCTTTATTTGCTGAAGGCGTAAGTTTATGAAATTGAAGAGTTGATGTCCAACCATGCTGATTTCATCTATTGTCACTACTGACAAGTGTTGATGGTTTGCAAAGTATTAAGTCTGTCACTATCCAGTGGTTTGTATATATAACCTTGACTTGCAGGCACTTTGAATGCTGCATGAATAGTACTACCATTGATGTTATAGGATGCTTTTCCTGTTAGAGCACATAGGAGAAGTCTGCAGTCTTGTGGGCATTCACCAGCAGTTGAACAGAGATATTGATGTAAAGCTTGATAAATTGCTTTAATTACAACTGATTTCCCTGTACCAGCACCCCTTGTGATAAATATACCCCCGGTATGTATTGGGTCTTGATTTGTCTTGATTGATATCAGTATGATGAAATATTTCCCTTTGTTATTGATTGAGAGATCTGACAAGGTCATTATATTGTTCATCAGGAATGCGTCCTGGGAGTGTGTTGATGTCATCAGCACTTATACTAGCAGTATTCAAGCTGATATCAATACCTACATCATAAGTGGTATTGTTCTGGTGTGTCAGGTTGAAAATATATATAATGATCACTTGGTGTAGTGCCTGCCTCCATATCATCTATTTCAGTCTGTTGTGTATTCGGTGCAATCTGATCAAATATATGTAGGTCATTATTATAAAGTTGGTCAGCTGCTTGGGTTGCTTGCTCTATTAATTCAGTATGATGTTCATAATTCTCAATTGTGTGTTCAGTGATGTGTTTATTCAGGTTGTTGGACTCTTGAAATGAAGCACAACCATTTTAGAAGGTCATTGTTTTCATTTCTCCATGGCATATACAATAACAGTTTCCATTGTTTACTTTCGTACTATAGTTGACATAACGTATTATACATGGAGTTACACGTTCTTGTATTTTAAGCCCATTTTTTAGGCTAATATTTAATTTGCCAGTGATATTTGCATGATCTGAATTGTTTGGTATTTTAGAAAAATCATCATTCATATCAGCTGATACATTATCTGTGTCCTTAGCTGGAAATGTATTTTTGGCTCACATTTGGTATAACAATGTGAGGTTATCATGTAAGCTGAATTAGTTCATTTGCATCCCATTTGCATGTCTGTCTGTATGTATGTATGTATGTATGTATGTATGTATGCATGTATGTCCGTCAATGTCAAAAACACCTAAACCGCAGCATCTACTGTCTTAGTATTTGGTGTACAGGTGCACCTAAGGGTGGAGATGTGAATTTGTTCAAATGAACTTGTCAGTATCAAAAATATGCAAATAAGGGAAAAAAGGAAAAACCCTGCAAATTGCTAACCATTGGTCAGATTGGGTTGAAGTTGAAACTTGGTGTGCAGGTTCCTTTAGGTATTCTAAATTAGGTGTTTAAAATTTGGGATGAAATTTGCATGTTTCTAATTTTGGGGTAATTTTTTTCAGTTTTTAGTCAAAATAAGTTTTTCTCTGAAACCACTCATCTGATTGCTTTGAAAGTTGGTATACATGTTCCTCAGAATGACCTCAGTCAATTTTATACAAATTGAATTGAAATTTTCATATTTGTAATTTTGGGGCAATTTTCTGAATTTTTGGTCAAAATTTTATTTATTCAAAAACTACTAATTTGATAGCTTTGATATTTGGTATACAGGTTCCTAAGGTTGATCCAAATCAGTTTTATGAATATCCTGAAGATATCTCGAATTTTGTGTTTTTGCTAAAATTTTTGGTTATTTTTCTCATTTTAAGTAAAATTTCTTCTTCTCTGAAACCACTGGCCCAATTGCTCTCAAATTTGGATTGGATGTTTGCAAGGGTGTTACCCTTCTAATTGTTGAAATTACGACAAAATTGAAAATATTACTGTTTTGGGGCAATTTTTGTCATTTTTGGTCAAAAAATCTTAAAACATATTGCACACTGCAAAAATACATGATTGAAGATTTCATCATAGTTTGAACATATCACATTTAGATCATCTCTAAGCACATGTCAACCAAAGCATATCTGACAAGTTTTTTTTGTGAATCAAATTTTCTTACCAAAAATGCCAAAAATTGCCCCAAAAATACAAAATTACAGATTTCATCATTATTTCAATATATCATATTAGGATAATCTCTTGGAACCTGTATACCAAATATCAAACTGTCAGACATGAAGTTTTTGAGAAACACATTTGTTTGACCAAAAATGGCAAAAATTACCCAAAAAATACAAAATTGAAGGTTTCATCATGATTTCAATATATCACATTTAATTCATTTGTAGAAACCTGTATACCAAATTTCAAAGCTATCTGACCTGCAGTTTTGAAGATTTTTAAAGATTTTCCTACCAAAAATGACAGAAATTGCTCTGAAGATACAAATATACAAATTTCACCACAATTTGAAAAAATCTAACTGAAGTCACTCTAAGTAGACTGCATATCAAATTTCAAAGCAAGTGAACTGCATATGATATTTCAAAGCAATCAGACTTGCGGTTTCAGAGGAAAAGGCAATTGTTGACGGACAACGATGACGGACGAAAAATTAGCGTATTTGCATTGATAAGCTCTGCTTCACTGACAGCGGAGCTAAAATCTTCAGGTTGCTGTAGTCAGTTTTGAGCCACTTTTTTACAAATTTGGAATAAAGAAAACTCTGTTAATGCTTACATAATATTTTAATTGTGGAGAGGGGAGTTGTGGTCTTCACAGTGCATTGTTAGTCCTCACGGACGAAGCTACTCCGCACATTTGGGTATAAGGTAAACATATTACAATGCAGTTGAGGAAAGTGCTAACCACGTGCACATGTCCAGGTTGTTCATCATTGAGAAAGGGTAACGAGTCCCCAACCACTTTTACGTCTTACATCGAAAACATTGTCTGCAAGATTGTGAAAATCCAAGTGACGCACGGCCCGTAAGATACAATTAACGTGGCAACAACAATGGGTACCATTTTTGGTTCTGTCAGATGGTCCATTTTTCAACACCGATCCGAAAAATAATGCATTGAAAAATCTACATCTTGATTACAGTGAGACTAATATTCTTAAAATAAAATGTATGACACTCAATGCTACGTTCTGTCCGATGAAACCAATGGTCACATTATTGTGCATTATTAGTATAATTTCATCTATTACAAGACACTAGTTTTGGTAGTACTTACTCTTTGTTGTTTGAGTTTCCCGTATTGGCGTATGGTTTCGGTCCAGAAGTTTTACGTCATCGTCCTCCTGCAACCCTAACTCCTGCTTCAGTGTTTCACAAACAATGTGTACACTGCAATTTCCTTCTGAAAAGGTTACTGGTATAACAGAGTCTGTTAAAAAGTCCCCTTCATATCTTAAAAATGTGATCAGTTTGGTTACAGACTGTTCAACATGTTCAGGTCATCGGCTAAGTATACTTCTGTTTGGCAGGGTACCCGGAGGAGGTACTCTAACGGGTCGCGAATTCAGAGTTTGAACACCGCTGAAACGCTGAGTTGAGGCCGCGGATGTGGAGGGCCCGGCAAAGTCGCGTGGCATTGACATTCCTTCTCGGCCTCCGTCCCAAGTTGGACTACATGTCCCACTTGTTGGTAACTGCCCCGTACTTCATACACAAGGTCTAGTTCCATTTCAGGAATGTCGAAGTCTCCGTTTTCAGTTTGCCAATGCACACATCTGATTGCAACAGGATCAGGCATTGCAATGGAAACCAGATACATTGTCCGCTCGATGAATCGATTCTCGGTCAGGTAGTTCAACCGGTGACTACTCAGGGGAACCGGTAAATGCAGAACTTCGTCATTGATTCGAATTTTGACAAACATGGTGTGCAATTCGCCTGCCTTCAGAGTACGTCTGTCTCTACCCTTCTTACTGCAGTCTGTCTGTGCAGCTGTGTGTTGTGCATACGTGTGTGTCCCACTGGTGCTGTTTCTCAGACATGCCAAAATTGATATTATTTGCTATTTACATCGACAATATGATAATAAAGTATAATAACCTGATGCCAATGAGATACCCGAGGATATACCGGCCATAGAGACTATTTAAGCAATAAAGCACATCCAGCGACGGTATACCCAGTGTTTCATCTAGATCACGTGATTGCGCGATTCCCCCTCTTTGGTGTGCTGCGCGCGCCGCCAATTGTACATAGAAGGGGCGACCCATCGCGCACTGCACTGAGCTGACTGGAATGGCATATCAAATACCATGCGTGTCACACTTCGATGAGACCGGTTATCAGCACCTTTTAATACTTTCAAATTGGCAACAGACATTGTATAAGTGTAGCAAGAACATTTACATGAAAGGAACTAATTTTAGTTCAATTTAGATACTTTTTGTACTTTCCGTATGCTGATTTTGCATGTGAAAGCCTATTAGCCCATGTAGAGTTATGTTCACAAAAGTTCATTGCCCTAACTGTAAAAGTTTTTGTGTCTCATTCTCTCTGTACAATTGAGAAAAGGAGACAAACTGAAGTGTTTATGTATAGTATGAATGTCCATAACACTATGAAAATAATTCTGATAGCAAAAATTGACACGGAAATTGGACTTTACTGTTACGGATGATTATTCCAGATTGAAAAGACCACAGTTTGGGAATTTTGCATCTCGACCAATCAGATCGCTGTATTTGCGCCATCAATATACTGGTATGATATAATAGGGAACATCTCACTGATTACCAGTTGTTAGCGTTCAACGAATTGATTAACGCGGGCGACCAGCAAATTGGAAAATACTGTTAGTATTGTTTAAAAAGGTATGCTGACATTGAAGCAATGAAGAAGACAATGGGGCAATTGCTTAATGCAGTAAGTGAAATGTCTGTGATGATAACAAAACTAGAAGACACCCTATCCAGACAAAACCTGCAGTCACTACAGCACCATCACCAACACATATTGACCACCTGCAACCAGTCACCGCCAGCTGCAGCAAGTTCCTTTTTCTGTAAATTTAAATGGTTTTAAAAATGTTTTAAAACATTGTTTTCTCAGTATTTGTTAAAGTTTGTTCGTCTTGTCTTCATGCTTTAACTCTGTATCTGTATTTTTACTAACAGTCTTCCATAAATGGCCTCGGCTGTGGAAGTCATTATTAATAAAATAAAAAAATAAAATAAAATAAAACAAGTCCTCGACCAGCCACAACCAATCCCCGTCGTCCCACTTCCGCAACCTGTGCAGCCACAACCTCTCATCAACACACCCGCGAACAGGTGATGCGATCAACCAAGAGAAATTGAACTTTTCCGGGATGGCGAAATTTCAGAAGAAACAAGAGACGCCTTTCGTGCAGTCGCTCTTCACAGAGAAAATCTGCGAAGAGATTAGTCTTCGCTGTTTTTTCAAAAGAAGAGCGACTGGGAAGAAACGTGACTAGCAAAGCGACGAGTGGTCGACAAAAGATGCAATTGAGTCTGACACAAGTTGGAATGGTGAAAGCGAGCAGCCTTCCACGAATATCGCGAACCGCCAGCAGAAATGGACTGGGCGTTGAAGAGATGTATTAGCATAGTAAATTAACAAATTCACTTCCAAAACAGAGTAATACAAATCATGTAAAAATAAGCTCCCCCCCACCTCGTTTCCTTATTTCCTATTTTTTCATATCAGTTGCCATTTTAATCCCCAAGTTTCTTTCTGAAATGATGATACTATCCATCTGCACGTAAAAGTATAACTGCCCGCTTCCGTCCATCGCAAACTTGACAGCACGTAACGGTATGTGTTTGGGTGTCTCGAAACTACTGTGGTACAACATTCACCAGTATCAGAGTATACAGCCCGGGGATCCTGAAACCTTTTAGGCACATGCTCATTTACAATCTCCGCGGACAACTGGATCAATTCGAAGGCAGACTGATACATTGTCTTGGCCTATTCACTTTGCGTCATAGCGCTGATCAGGTGATTGGTCAAAGGCCATGTCGATAGTAAAGTATGCGACAATTTACAGTGCAAATATGCATCGGCATGATCTTTTGGGAAATGCGATCAAATTGCTGTTCGACGCAATTTTCAAGTTTGGAAATACTTTTACAGGAATAAAAACAAAAATATCACAAAAATAATTCAGTGAACTTGAAGGATCAATAAATTCATGAACTTGCTGTCTCGAGTCTGCAAATGGTTTATAGTGTAGGTGAACTCACACCACATTGAGACGGTAGTTATGCTGTTGGCGACACTTCCTACTACCACCGTACTTCAATGCAAAGGGGCAGTGGTCATGAAAGAACGATATCACTTAATGATGAGTAATCTGTAACTAGTTAAGTTCCTGTGAAATACTTACGATTGTTCAGAAAGTAAGAATTACACCCCTTGTGTTTTAGGGATTTGCTGACGTTTGATTCCCGATATTAACTTACCTGACAGTGATCCGTACTGTATAATGTACTCAGTCTGTCTTTTGATGAGTAATCTGTAACTAGTTAAGTTCCTGTGAAATACTTACCATTGTTCAGAAAGTACGAATTGCATCCCTTGTGTTTGAAGGGCTTTGCTGAAGTTTGATTCCTGATATTACCTTACCTGACAGTGATCCGTACTGTATAACGTACTGTCCTTTTTGATGAGTATTCTGTAACTAGTTAAGTTCCTATGAAATACTTACGATTGTTCAGAAAGTACGAATTACACCCCTTGTGTTTTGCAGACATTTGATTCCTGATATTAACTTACCTGACAATGATCCGTACTGTATAATGTACTGTCCTTTTTTATGAGTAATCTGTAACTAGTTCATTGCCTATAAATTACTTACCATTGTTCAGCAAGTACAAAATACACCCATTGTGTTTGAGGGGTTTTGTTGAAGTTTGATTCCTGATACAGTGATCCGTACTGTATAATGTACTCAGTCTGTCTTTTGATGAGTAAGCTGTAACTAGTTCAGTACCTATGAAATACTTACCATTGTTCAGCTCATAATAAAGTAAAAAGTACCTGTACACTCCATGTTTGAGTTTTGTTAAATTTTGATTAAAATAAACTTCCCTGACAGTGTTCATCCATACACATTAATAGGAGGGGACTTTATTGACATTTTGATTCATAGGATAAATCTACTTGGATGTATTACCTGCTCTCCTCATATATGAGGGTGTTTGCACAAATTTTGATGTCAGAGATAAAACTAACCTAACAATATTGAAATTTCAATTGTAATGATAGCACTCATTCAGAATGTTAGGGCTCCCTCCCACTTCATCCAGGCTTGGGACTGGCAAGTGCTTTAGAACAGATGTGCACAAAGAGAGGATGTGCATGAGCATGTAGCATGAAGGACAGTGCGAAAAGAAAGGAAAGCTATAGGGAAGGTGAACTTGGCATGGTTAAGCCCTATCAGGAAAAGCTGGCGAAGGTGACAATAGCTGTGATATTTGGCTGGGGTTTTTTAGTATTCAGGTTTTTTGTATGAAATAAAGTTTCTTGTTCTACTTCCTATAATGCCCTGCATTGACTGCTTATCAACACAGCCTGTATGTAAGTAATAACCATTATTGTTGATAAATGAATTCTTGTCCTGACTTCAGTTCAGTTTTCAATAATCACAATGATGACTACCCATATAGGCTGTGTTGATAAAGCAAAATACAGGATATTTCATGCTTCACGGATTTTAACCAGAAACTGCAGTTGATTCACAAAAGATAAATACTGAGAAACAGCCAAAAGTTACAGTTAAAGGACCTTTTAGACTTATTAACACAGAGTTAATTTTAATAGGATGCAGTGCATTGATTTCAGAATGACTGGCAGATATGGTGCATGCTTGTCAGAATTTGTTGCATGTTCACTTTTGTAAGTGTGGTTTGAAAGGCTGTAGGGATAGCATTACAGTGTCCAATAAATAACCATATAAAAGCATGGCAAAGCACAATTACATTTAATCTTCTCCATAATATTTGTAAACATGATGTGACATATATATATTGAGTGCTTTTGTGTAGATAGGAATATCATCTATATTGTCTGTTTATGTTACATACGTCACCCACAATACAAGATTTCTATAATTGTAGGAATTCAAAAGCATTAAAATGTCCAAAGATAAGTGATTTCCTATAATAGTGAAATAACAAACTGTATACAATGAATTTAATTTGTCCTTTGCAGCAGCTATTTGAGACATGGCATTTAAAACTACTGCAAGGAAAACACTGTCTGTCAATGTTACGCGCGTTGCCATTGGTCATGACATCACGTCAATCAGTCATTTTTCCTGAAGCACTGTGAAACAAGTTTATCTTTTAATATATATTTTCATAAGGTAGACCATCGGTCCTCTTTACCTGAATAACTTTCAAAGTCAAATTAAAAGTTTGAATTTTTGGGGTCAATGTCACACTTTTGGGTGCACTTCACTGTGGAAGTACTCACAAATGTAACTGAAAGTATTGCTTTCACCACCTATATACGATAGTGTCTTTGTTAGATTGCATTTTCTAAAGATTTGTGACTGGAGTTCTGGATTTCTTCCAACTTTCTCTTATATACTTTAAATACTACCATGGAATAAATATATCACAATATTTGTGAGTGGCATCATGGATGTTTAAGTTTTGCTTTGTATCCTGCAAATATATAGTCTGCATCAAAATTATGAAGAAAAATAATTAGTGTAAAATGTTACACGTTTTTATGTCACTCATCTAAATTGAATAAGAAAGTGTTACTATGAAGTGTTAGTGTTGAAGTCCACCAATAGGGAACTGCGCATATTATGATCACACTATTTTTATTACTGTCAGTCACATCACAGTCAGAGTATCCTTTACTAGGGTTTTTTTATCCACCTTTCTCAGACTTTTTAAATATTTTAATGTATTTTTCTGGGTATATATTTTTATTGTACATGTCATTTACCTGAAATAAAGGATAATAATAATAATTACTCATAAATGCAAATCATACATGCAACCACATTCATTCCTTTATGTACAACTGTACTGATGTACACCTCCCTGTCATTTTTGTAACTAACACTTCTCTCAAGAACTGGCTTTTCTATACCAGTTTAATCTTTGCTGGATTTTAGAAGAACATAATTATCACGTCTCTATCTAGTCATTTTTTAGGCCAGGATTGGAGACAATTCTCATAACAACATATTCTTTTAGCAAAGTTTTTAAATATATTTTGTCATTGTTGTCACATTCACAGGGCTGCAGTGGTGACCAATGGGAGAACTTTTCATTTGGTCAACTTCGGCAAAGCTTTGGTTCATTACAGTTACCTGGCGGATTAGCAACTCTGATCAATGATACCACCGTACACTTCTGTAGGTTTGAGAATGTGGCTGGTGAACCAGAACTTAGATATCCAGGTCTGTTAAAGCATATGAAGATCTGGAGTGGAGTGTGGTTATCTATGGTAAACATGTGAGCAACACGTCAGACAAGTTACAGCAGATACCCCAGTGATTGACAGTATGGCCACCTTGATGAAATTGCTGGACTTGAAAACAAACATCAACATTTGCTGTGGTAATCCAGATCCCCAGTTTGTAGAGATGATCAAGGACTCTGGCACAAGTTCTGTGTTGATGTTGGAAGGATAGCATTCAGTAATGAAGCTGGTGTATCAGCTTATCTTGAGTCAAACTTCAACGGAAATAACTTTATAAGGCATTCAGTACAAAGAGACTATAAGATGTGCACTTTGTGATGTCATCACTGACAGAAGCAGATACTCAAAATGTGCACAGCACAGAAATTACCTCCGTGTTATGTGGCATAGAAGGAACAAAAAGCGGAATGAGAACAGAAGTAGTGATTTAAGCAGTCATACAAATCTCCGATACCTGAATAAAGAACTGAAGGAGGGAGTTGTGAGTTTGCAGCAAGACAGAATCAGACTTAAAGAGAAACACAATCACATGGTTCAACACTTACTCAACAATGGCTTGACAGCTGATAAGACTTTGGACGGCGACCTTAAATCCATCCTGGAAAGTGAAACCAAGCATGTTCTTGACTCTTTTCCAGAAGGCAGTTTTCAGCGACTCTTCTGAGAAGAACAACTTAAACATGCAAGATGCTCAGATGGCAGACAGATGCGTTTGCATCCCACCATGATTCAATGGTGTTTATCATTGAAATTTTTATCTGCTGCAGCTTATGAATCATTGTGAAAGTCTAGATTTGTCAAACTTCCCAGCCAAAGAACTCAAAATGATTACGCAAATTACATATCTAAGTGTAGGAACATGAATGTGACAAGTGACATGCTTTGTTGGCTGTGTTTACCCTAACTTTTCTATGGTAATGATTCGTATGATGTGGAGGAAATTGGTGTTTTATTAGCTCATCGTTGCAAAGCACCGACTTACTTGATACTGCAGATTGAGGTTCACTAAGGGGCCAATCTTATCACTATGTCAGTCTGTGTGTGTGTCTGTCAGTCTGTACATATGTATGTATGTCTGTCCGTCTGTCCATCCATCCATCAATCTGATGATGGTAAAATTTCCACAAAATTTTTTTTTTTGTTGAAAAGAGTAAAATTATATACTTTTTCTGTTATTTTTATGTTTGATTTTTGAGATGCCATTGATGGGTTAAGTTCCAACAAACTCTTCTTCAATTACATAATATTCTTTTATGTGATTGGCTTGTAGAATTCATAAGAGGTGCTTCTTGCCTCTTTGTACCAGAAGCACGCTAGGGGGGCCAGTATTATCAATATGTCAGTTTCTATGTGTTTGTCAGTCTGTATGTATGTCTGTCCGTCCGTCAATCAATCAATCTGATGATGTTAAGATATTTTCTTCTTCTTGTGAAAAAAGTCAAATTATATTGTTTTTCACTTATTTCAATGTTTGATTCTTGAGGTTCCATGGATGGATTAACTTAAAAAAAAAATTCAATTACATCGTATTCTTGTGAACATTTAATTTTTTGAGTCATCATTTGTTCTTTCGTTCAAAATACCTCCAAAAATCCTACACTTCTATGATAAAAATTTAAATTGGCTTGTAGAGTTCATGGAGGTGCTTCTTGCCTCTGTGTACCAGAAGCACACTAGGGGGCTAGTATTATCAATATGTCAGTTTCTGTGTTTATCAGTCTGTATGTGTGTCTGTCCGTCCGTCAATCAATCAATCTGATCATCAGAAGATACTTTCTTCTTCAGGTGAAAAAAGTCAAATTATATTGTTTTTCACTTATTTCTATGTTCGATATTTGAGGTGCCATGGATGGATTAACTTAAAAAAAAAATTCAATTACATCTTTTTCTTTTGAATATTTAATTTAGTCGGTCTGTATGTATGTCTGTCCGTCCGTCAATCAATCAATCAATCAATCTAATGATGTTTAGATACTTTCTTTTTCTTGTGAAAAAAGTCAAATTGTATTGTTTTTCACTTATGTCTGTGTTTGATTTTTGAGCTGCCATGGATGGATTAACTTAAAAAAAAATTTTCAATTAGGCCAAAAAAAAAAAAAGAAATGTTTCTGGTCAGGCCTTTCTGAAAAAAATGGTGCGGCGACGCGGATTTTTTTTTTTTTTTCTCCTCCTCAAGGGAGGGAGGAGGGTCAGTTAAAGCGCCAAATCGTAGCGGCTAATTTGCATAATCATTTGCATATCATTAATTTATATTTGCATATGGATGTAAGCTTGCAAATGCATCCACACATACATGTACACTCACAACAAAATGCAATGGTAACCCACAAGTGTGCAGTTTGAACATCATGGAAACTCTTTATTACACTTAAATAAATCATCACAGTATTGTAATTACAATTGCAATTAAAACAGAAGATTCAGATTGAAACTTTGAGAGCAAGAAATGGTTTGTCTGATTGGAGTTTCATTAATACATATATTGCTAATAAATTGTCAAAACTTGCCAACAAAGAGGAAAATTCACAAGTTTAAGCTTTACACAATTCAAATGTAATTGAGTTTTATATCATTTTTGAACGACAAACACCGCGAATAATTTTTCATCACGGGGATAGATTTCAACCAGCGCCCCCCCCCCCCATAACTTCTACTGCCACTTGACATCGTTGTTCGATTCTTGATTTTAAAAATACCACCAAGATGATCACAAGACATGAACTAAGTACGACTAGAATCCCTCGAAAATCAGGTGTAAAATATTTCAGAGGACGTGTCAGAGTGGCACCACACGCGACGCCAGTATCAATGTCAACACGTTATAAACCCGTCGACCAACATGGCCGCCGCCATATTGAAATTTATGCAATGTGAACTCGATCGCGATCGTGATCGTACTAGGACAAAACTCATCGTTGTACAATCATAATCAACCTCACCAGTTAACTCTTGTTTCTTTTGCGATCCATTTCGTTGATCAAAGCATGGGAATGTGATCAAAGGCCCTGCTAGTGCTACACCGCCTACCTCTGTGAACACTTGTCCGCGATGTATACTGAGTATTAAAGGTCTTTGTTGGTCGTAATAGTCATTCTGGAATGAAAATTTGTGAACAACCCAGCCAATTCTTCTATTGTTTTAACGTTCCTCTCAACTCTTACAGACAACTTATCTGATGCATACCATACTTCACACCTTCCACCAGGTTGAAAGTTGCAGTGAGCGCTAATGTGTAGACAATGCATGCATCAGCTGGTAGCTACGCAGAGCGTGTGAACTAAAAGGATGGCGGGACTATTTGAAAGCGTAACGGGGAGAATCAAAGCGTACGGGGGCTTGGCGGGACCGCTATGGTCTGGGGAGAACACTGAGTTTTACAGTTTTATCAATATAGTAACATTTAAATTGTTCATGCAGTCACTGATCATGTGCCCCAAAGAATTTTCTCTTTCTCTTCAGCCGTTTTGGTTTGGTGTTATAGTAATCAGTATGTAGTTTGCCACAGCCGCTGGCCACAAACCAGGAAAAAAAAGGGTGATGCGCTGTTGTTCAAGTGACGCACGCGCTGACCAGAAACATTCCTTTTTTTTTTTGGCCTTACCACGTATTCTTGTGAATATTTATTTTTTTGAGTCATCATTTCTTCTTTCCTTCAAAATACCTCTGTAAAACCTACACTTCTATGATGAAATTCACAATTAGCTTGTAGAATTCATAAGAGGTGCTTCTGGCCTCTGTGTATCAGAGGCACACTAGGGGGCCAATATTATCAATATGTCAGTTTCTGCGTGTTTGTCAGTCTGTATGTATGTCTGTCTGTCCGTCAATCTGTCAATCTTGTGACACTGAAATTTGCACAAAACTTTCTTTTTTTGTGAAAAAAGTCAAATCATACTATTTTCAGTTGTGTCTGTTTGATTTTTGAGGTGTCATGAGATTGTTTAAGTTCAAGAGAAAATCTTTATCGATTACAATACATTCTTTTTCCATCACCATAGCCATATTCCATTGGGCCATCAAAAAAGTTTTCTTTGATTTGAAATTGTATTTCACAAAAATATGAATTAAAAGTTTGTTTGAATATTTATTATTTGATGATACGAGGGTAATGCTGTTGTTTTAACTTATTAAATGTTAAGCAAGTCCTCAGAGTCACTGAATACCATAGAATATCAGATTATTTCTATCATTGTTTTAACAGAATAGCTTTAACAGAATAGCCAGCTTTATTGAAGGCAGAAAGAGTTAGTTTTGAGATGGTCCTATAAGTCATATTAACTTCTCATTGTAATCAAGTAATGAGAGGGGCTTTGTCCTGCCAGACCTTCTACCATCCCCATCTGTCCAGTCCGTTAGGGAGGTAGAGTTGGTGGAAATAATGTTTGAATGCTTTCAGTGCCTTTAAATGTTCATTTCCCTGTTAAGATGCAACATAAGGATCATTTTTTGACATGCTTGTTTCAACCAACTTTACCCGATAGTCTGACTCATCAACTTGGTAGGACAAGGGTTAACAGTGACTACGTCATTACACCTGTCTGATTACACTCAGGAATTCATGAAATAATAGGATGGGATTGATGAGGTGGCTTACTTGATACTCCTTACGATAATGACCTACTGCCAGTCCGTGATGATTGGAGTGGTACCGACCTGTGTGTTATGATTCAACTATCTTATAGCATTGTGTAAGACAGCCACTGTGGTTGAACATTCATTGCATGTGGGAAAGCCATCAATAATGTAATATCTTCCTATGTGTAGTAACAGGGAAGTATATGACAAGAGTGACTTATTTTGTCTTTCTATTTTTTTACATGGTCCATATCTGCTGTGAGTGCCTATCCCATCCTTTCTTACTGTGTGTGACTGACTGACTTGCCGTTCCTGTGAAGAAGCTCGCTGAGAACCTAAAACATCACTCAAGTTGAAGTAACTTATCATGAAGGTAGGTTCTAATGCTCAGTAAAAAAGAAAGAATGAAAGAAACAAAGCCACATGTGTGTGGTAATCGTGTGTCATTTATGTTTCTCTGTGACTTAAACAAGAGTGATATAGTTTTGTCTGTCTTTCTATTTATTTACATGGTTCATGTTGGCTGTGAGTGCGTGTCCCTTCCTGTCTTGCTGTGTGTGACTGACTGACGTGCCCTTCCTGTGAAGATCTCTGAGAACCTCAAAACATCACTCAAGTTGAAGTAACTTATCATAAAGGTAGGTTCTAATGCTCAGTTAAAAAAAAAGAATGAAAGAAAGGCACACCATAATTCAACTAGACTTCCTATTTTTAGCTTCCAGTTGTCATAAATAAGTATTGCAAAAGAAAAGCCACAGGTGTATGGTAATTGTGCTTCATTTTTATGTCTCTGTGAGTTAAACATGAGTGACTTAGTTTTGTATTTCTATTTTTTGCATGGTTTATATTTGCTGTGAGTGCCTGTCCCTTCCTGTGTGTGACTGACTGACTTGCCCTTCCTGTGCTTATATCTGAGAACCTGAAACATTATGTACTCAAATTATATTAAAGGTAGGTTCTAATGCTCAATTAAAAATAAATAAAGAAAAGTACACCATAATTTAACTACACTTCTTATTTGTAGTGTCCAGTTGCCATATATAAATATTGCAAAAGAAACCGCAGGTGTGTGGTAATTGTGCTTCATTTTTCCAGTCTATCTGACTTTAACATTTGCTTCAATTTGATAAGTACCAGTACATGCCATGAAAGTGAAAGACTTAATCTTTTGGTTAAACTTTTTTCAGTGAAATGTTCAACTATTTAAATTCATGGGGTTACTGTGCAAAGTGTGATAATAGAGAAACAAATAACCAGACACCTACCAATATTTAAAATTAAAATTGGCCACCATCCCTGTGTGTACTCTATGGGTGATATAAAGTTTTGATTTTTGAAAAGCTTAGACAGTGAAAAGTTTTCTCGCTGGAAGAGCTTTTAAATGGGCCACATCAAAAGGTAGATTGATAGAAATTGTAAAAATTGAGAGAGTTCGAAACATCTGTCCCCTAGGCTAATTCTATAATATATTGCTGACAGCATCTAGGTGTAAATACAGTTTTGTTCAAACCATTGTTTCCAGAGTGATTGATATGTAAATGAGTAATATAGATGTAAAAAAATGTCAGAATTTGAAATCTCTTAAACTATTGGCCTCTAGAATTTAGAATTTAGTAGAAATACCTCTGTTTGAATGCAAAATAAAGTTTCTTTCAAGCTAATTGTGAAATGATTGATATGGAAAAGGGTGAAATAAATAATAAGTAAATAAATAAATAACTGTTGAAAATTCAAAACTCAGACTGTATTCCCATTAAAACACTAGTGCTTGCAAAAGATGTTCCTATCTGAAAAGTTTATGGGAACAAATTGTCACGAAAGTGCCGATCAAATTTATTATACGGTCAAAACAATGTCACATGAGAATTCAAAACTCCCAACCGGGTGTATGCAAATGACTGCGTCATCAGTAATCCCCATTGTGCACACACAGTCCTGTACCTTACCATTTAAAACTTAAACCTGAGTTTCTATTGAAAACTTGGTTTGTCGGGATTGCAACTTAATCCCTGTATATTTTCTTTTTGGATTATTGCACAGGTAGTTTTCCTGTACAGTGTTTACATTCATCCTCTATGACCAAGCATTATTGAAATTGTAGGTTAATTTCCCTATTCTGTTAAGAAGTCTATTCACCAAGCTATCACAGTAATGCTCAGAGTACACACAGAATGTTCTTATCATGAAATTAGGAATAAGGGTTTGCTGTCTCAATTTTAGTCCTTTTGACCCTGTGGGTCCACCAGACTAATGTGATGGCCCGCCGTATGCCGCATACAATGTGCCATATGTCATGGACAGAGATATCTCAAAAACGCTTTTTCTGAAATTTTGTAGGATGGTCACTTGGGCAATTATCTTAAACGGTCTTTTTGCTTTTTTTGATTGAATCATTTTAAAGTCACTTTTTTAGCTTTTTTGTGATAATCAGTATTTTCAATTTGTCTTCTAAACCTCTGATTTGATCATTTTGATGCTTGGCATGGGTGTTCCTGTAGTTTAAATGTTGTCAAAATGTTGTCAAAAATGTTCAATGTTGGTAATGTATGCCTTGTATTATTACGTCTTAACATTTCTAAAACCAAGAAAAATTGATTGCAGGACTTCTTTTGGGCGTAAATATCATTGCATGTATTTACAGCATTGCTAAACTTGGGCCTTCAGTCGATCCCAAAAAACCATTCATATCATTAAAATGACAGTTTCACAGCATAGAAATTCTAACAAAATTACATACGAATACTTTCCAACAGTATCATTCAATATCACCACAAAGTAGATACGATTGACCAACGGACTGTAAAATTCAGTGATGAAAATCTCTGTGAAAAATTACTAGTGGTCAATCTCCGACTAGAGGGCGCTGTCCTCATAAATATATGCTAATTAGGTACCCTCCGTTCAGGCTGATATATCAGCCTAATTATGAAAATTCATTAACTACGCAAGTCCACAGTTGACTGACATTATACTGCTACTTAAAAACTATCTACTGTTGATTGACCAATCAGAGTGCTCAATTCAGGGTGTTTTACTTACTCGTAAAACCTTGGTCACCAAATTCAAGAAACAAATGACAGCGCCGTAGCAAAGTACTGTCTAATCAAAAATGAACATGTCATATTCTGTAGACATCTGGTACGTTTTAATATTCAAATTTGGTAACACAGTGGAAACCAGCTGCAACACAAAATCTGCTGTGCCCTAAGGCATTTATATAATGTGTCCTAGGGCATTTATAGGATGTTCCATTCCATTGGAAGGCTATTTCACAAATAAAAGTTTTAATTCATATCCTATACATGTTACATTGACAAAGGGGACGGTTGACGTAAACACATTGAAAACGAAAATATATCAGTTAGGGGAGATAGTTTTCAAGTCGGATAAAACCCTCGTACTCGAGCTCTTCTGGTATATAAAGTCCAACCCTACGATAAAATGTCTCGGCCTGCGGCCTCGACATTTTATCGTTGGGTTGGACTTTATATACCAGAAGAGCCCTCGTACTCGGGCTTTATCCTATACATATCTTTGCATGCCATTTTCCTACTAGAAGATCAACATCTGTATCATGTTTTTGAATTTGCTGCAGCATTTCTAGACATGTAACCCTGATAAAAACATCAATCAAATACGAAAATTAGGTATTAATTTACATGATCCCACTAACTGTCTTTGCACACAGCAGCTTTGGATAGAAACATCTGTACCAAGTTTCATGAAATTTGAGTCAGTATTTCTCGACACATTACCAGAATTATGAAAACTAATTAAATATGCAAATTAGCAAGTAATTTACGCAATACTGACATTTGTCATTGTGTGCTATTAAAGCTCTGTGTGACCTACATCTGTAAAAAGTTTCATCAAATTTGGCACAGTCTATCTAGAAACACAGCTCTTTTTTCAAATTATTCACTAATAATGCAAATCAGCACTACTTATGTATGCCGGACCAAAAACAATGGACGTGCATATGTATGTCATAGTGTATTATCCTTGTACCAAGTTCAGAAGAAATCAGCCAAGGCATGTCTTAGATATCTGCGTGAATGAATGGACGCACAGTCACACAGAGCCAAATATATAAGTCCCCCTGGACTTTGTCCGTGGGGACTGATAAACCAGATGGTCATAACATACAAGCTCAACCAATTAATAGCCCCCTAGAGTGTATTATAAATATCAGAATATTCTGATAGCATTGCTCTCTGGCATTGCAAAGTGAGCATGTGCTTCTAGATTACTTTGCTATTGTGAAAGTTACAGCAAATATTGTGTAGAAGATTAATTTCTTGAACCAAATAAAAGCTTTACATGACTTATTGAGGACCAACAGCAAACTTTTATTTTATTCCTTTCTTTCAGGATCTTTGGTTTCCATAGAAATGTTTACTGGTGCAATTGGAAGATTCATCTCACAACTTTAACTTGTCAACAACTGGTTATAATGGTGCAAACTGAAATTTCATAATACATTTGTGGTTGTGTTTTTTGACATTTTTGTGAGTTAAGTATGAGTTGGAGAATAAAGGGTAATAAAGTGTTACTTGCCAAAGGGGGGGGGGGTTGTCTTTGATATTCTTCCTTTTAACTACATTTCTCATCGTAAGTGCCCACGGATATCATGTTTTCGAAGTTTATTTATATATGCTAATCCCAAAGGTAAGTGTCATTCATGTTGAGCAAGAAGAAAAACTCAACATGTGTATTTGCCAACTGTGACCTATTAAAATAATGAAGCGTCTCTGTCGTCTCCAGCTATGTAACCATTGTTCCTGTGTTGAAAGATTCATTATTGCTTGGTGAAAGGCCAGTAACATTAGGAACTGTCTCAGATTGTGGCATAAGTTCAAAAAGCGAAATTCATTCATTTATGGTGAACTTTTGCACTTTTATTTTGTTTAAAAATTAAAAAAAATGCAACCCTCATACCAACAAATTTTACAGTGACTGTTTCTAGCTCGTTTGTGTCCCAAATACAATTTACTGACAGAAACATCGCATCATAGAGTTTTCATTTATCGAATTATAAAGACAAAAAGTATCAATTTTTAAATGTGCTGGAAGTGTCTGCCTGCTCTAACCATAACCTGGTGATTTCACTCACACTGCGTTGAAGTGTCTGCCTGCTCCGGCCACAACCTGGCCATTTCACTCACACTGAGTTAAAGAAACAGCAACAGTGAATACTGCAGTCTTCACGAGACGCATAACTCTCAGTACATTGTTGTCTCAGGAAGACATCAACATTTCACACTTTTGAACTTTTGTTCAGGGGAAGGGGAGGGGGTTTTGATCTAAACGAAGGAATTTCGTTTCTTGAACTTCTGCAACAATCTCAGATGGTCCCTTAAGATAACACAATAGGTCTATGTCCATGATATTAAAATTGTTCTTGTGCCAAACTACTTCAAACGAAGTGGATGTACTGCATTACCAGTAGGTTATCATATCTATTAGGTGTCAAGGACGTAAGCCCTGCTATAATAAATTAAGGTGTCCAATACAGTCAGACAGCCAACTTTCCTCCTTTGTGTAGACACTATCAACTGAGCAATGTCTACTAACTTTTGAATACGCTGTAAACTGGTCGATTAGGAGTAATTTTTCCATCGAATAATAACATACAAGATGTGCTCTAAAATAAATGACAATCACATAAATTGCTTACGATGCTGCTCTGTGATTTTATTCCTCAATCTTTTAGTTATTTTGTAAAATCTTAAGCACTCACTGTGACACTAATCCATCAGCCAAGTTCTGAACAAATTACTGCAAACCATGAAGAATGCAGGGAGGTAGTTCCATATATAAGCTCAACTGATATGAGTATTAACTAAATTTTTAGATGCATTATGGTAGGTGTCAAAATTGACAATCCGATTTCCATAAAAACCAGGGGCGCGCTGGGGCCATCTTGGTCGGGTAAGACAGAGACCATGGCAGACAGGCCATGACCTCTGCCTATTTGTTATAATGTTAAAAGCAACTGCGCCAATTACTGTTTACAGTGAATCATATTCTCTGAGCTGGAGTATCAGGTATTTTTCAAAAATTGCCAAAATATTCTAGAGTGGGTTTGCAATCTTCAAACTTTGCAGAAATATTGTCTATAACCCAGGCAGATATTCATCCAAATTTTAAACATTTTAACTCTTTTAGCGCCAAAGTCAATTTTTGTTGCCTTTATATAAAATAAACTCCAGTCAAACTTTTTCAGATTTTTGCCAAAATTTTGATGAAAACTGTAACCAATGAAATTGATGTCCATTTAGTCCAAAATTATCAGAACAAATCACAAAAATGGGTAAATATATGTTGCACTAAAATTTTGGTAGGTGTCAAAATTAAACTTCTCACTGGTCACAACAGTCAAATGAAAATTATGTTTAATTGTATGAAAACGAGGGCTTGGCTGTCTGACTGCAATAATACGCATTCTCTCGAGCCAGAGCAATAATTTCCGCTCCGTTGACCTACGCAAAAATCAAGCTCTGGCAGATTACGGGGCCGACTCGCAGCGATTTCGAAGCTGTTATCCAATAGGTTGGGAGAATCGTACCGTTATAATGAAATAATACAAATAAACTCCCTAAGTTGCTGTGAATAGTGACAATCGACCAATCAGATATAACCTTGCAAACACGCTGCGAGTCAGCCGAGATTACGCCGGGAAACTGTGGAAGTATGAATGGGGGTTAATTAATTATTCATGAGAACATATCATCAGAATTAGCCAATCACGAATCCGTTTAACAAAGTCATGTCGGGTCGTAAGCTCCTCATTGTCTTTGTGTGCACAATCGAGCTTTCAGGGCCTGAGATCCTCTGGTTCCGTTGCATCTCTTCCGATATATGTTGCATTAAATCCGAAAGCTTTCAAAATTTTGACAGTTTTTCTGTCATGATCGAGAGCAACTGTGACACCATATGAATACTATGGCTTCGGTATGTACACAGACTATGGCCAGCAACGAACCCGGCCCGGTCCCACTGCAAGGTCGTCCCCGTACACTCAGTGTGACTATTTTCGGACGATCTCAGTTCGGACATTTAAAGACATGCTGTTTGTTGTACTCACTTCGCTCCGTATTGATAGCGTTTTACAAGTCATGATACTGCATATTAAGTCAGGTGACGCTGCTGTCCCGTTTTGAATAGTTTTTTCGGTAGAAGCTATTTCGGGCTATAAAACTTCGCGAAGTTAACACACCGTACGATACAACAAGGTGTCGGAAGCAACACACAGACAGTCCATGTCCGATGTAAGCACCATACACGTCGAAATATAGTTGCGTCGTCCATGGATTGAACGAAACTAATTTATCACAAAATTTTTACAAACAGTTTTCTAAACACATCGAAATTGAAAATCGAGGGTTTGAAGTTTCAAAATATCAATATTTAGCCCCTATAATCACATTCCAAATACGACATCCGATTCCTGCGATAGCAGTCCGATTCCTACGCACTCACTATGGAGTCAACAATTTGGTAACTAGGATACTGCGCATGCGTTGGTAACGGACACATCACTTTGCAGGGTGCTCCTCAACAGCTGAGAAAACTCTCTGCCAAAGCTCTCTCTTTCGTCGAAAACAGTGAAAATAGTACCTGTACGGACAAACTGTAACCACCGTTTAAAAAATTCGAAATGTCAACCCGTCAAATTGGCGAGAAATGCAGTCGAGAAAATCGTGGTTCGACCGGCAGTAACCAGGACAGTGAAAGCATGGCAGAGGACAATGGCCACGTCGCAGAATCAACAGGTGGGTCAGAAAAAACAAGCCAAAAACTGAGAGTTGTGCAAATTGAAGACCGCACTAGTAGAGATTCGACTATTGAAAGACTAATACAACAACAACAAGAAAATAACATTGTTCTGGAAAAACTTTCGACGATAGAACGCAAATTGGTAAAGCTAGATACTATCGAGCAAACAGTGAGAGAGTTAAAGAAAGAAAATGAAGAAACACAGGCAGCTATGCAGAGTTTGAACATGGACGTTGAAGAAATAAAAGATATGAAAGCAGAGAAAGATGAAGTAATTGCGTTGCGACGTGAAGTTGTTGACTTGCAATCACGCCTTCGTCGAAACAATCTTGTCTTCTATAACTTTCCTGAAGGCTGTGAAAATGGTGACTGTTTCTCTTTAATCGACAAATTTATAAAGGATCATATGAAATTGAAGGAAGTAATTCGTTTTGGTATTGAGCGTGCTCATCGCACACCAACAAAACCAGCAACAGATATGAAGAACACCAACAACCCGCGACCAATACACGTGTTATTCATGAGCTACATCGACAAAAGAAATGTGCTGATAAATGCTGCAACGCAACTCAGAAAAAACCCGTACCAAGGTAAAAACATATTTATTAGTGAAGATTTTCCACGAGAGATAAGAGAAGCAAGAAAGAAACTGGTTCCGGTCCTTAGAAAACTCCGCAAAGACAAGCCGAACAGCCGTCCATTCATAGCCTTCCCTGCTGTGCTGAAATACAGAAATGAGCTTGGGCAGATCAAGGTGTACTGCGAGTGTTCAAGGTAATACATGAAATTAAATGACTTGACTTGACTGAAATGGACTTTTACAAGAACAATCAGTAAGAAATTAAACTGAAACTAAAGCAGTCTTTTCGTTTCAATAATGAAACCAAAATTGTATGTATTTGACTCCAGCATTTTAGTCATACTTGTGGAGGAGTCGCCATGCACGGTCAACTTTTTTCCATTTTTGATGTTGCCCATGTCCCTTCCACGCTTGTGGCCGTTGTTTGTTTTAGTGCTCGTTTCCTTTTGCGCGCTTCGTTGTGCGCTCTTTCGTTGCCCTTTCTGTGTTTTGCTTTTTTCGTGTCTTTGTCCTTCAATGGTTAAAATTCTAAGAAAACACTATTTAAGTCATGACAGATAATAACTTTAAAATAATTTCTATGAATGCCCGTGGTTTACGAGAATACAAAAAACGAAAAGATGTTTTCCTTTGGTTGAGACAAAAGCAAGTTTCGATCTGTTGTTTACAAGAAACGCATTGCACCGAAGCTGATGAGAACAGGTGGCGTATCGAGTGGGGTGCACCGTGCTTTTTCAGTTCGGGATCAAGCAACGGCAGAGGTGTGGCTATTTTGTTCGGTCATAATTTTGAGTATCAGATTCACAAAACAAAAAATGACTTAGAAGGGAGATATATTTTTTTAGATATGACTATACAAGGAAAACGGTCCACTTTTGTATGTTTATACGGCCCAAATACTGACGAGCCTGCTTTTTTCACAGCTCTGCATGAGCAACTAGAAATATTTGGGAATGAATCAATCATTATGGTCGGGGACTGGAATGTCGTCAGAAATCCAGTGATAGACACTTCCGGCTACAAAAACATTGTGAACCCTGGAGCAAAAGAAGCTATCGATCTTATGTGCTCAGAATTTAATTTAGTTGATATTTGGCGTACACAGAACGAGGATAAAAAATACTATACATGGCGTAGAAAAAGGCCAAAAGTGATTCAAAGTAGAATTGACTATTTTTTAGTCTCACCGGATTTTGCTTCAATGACACACCAGTGTCGAGTTTCACCTGGCTATAGAACAGATCATTCTGTAATTTTTCTCAATATCTCAATTATAAACTTTAAAAGGGGCAAGGGTTTTTGGAAACTGAATACATCTTTATTACAGGATGAAAAATACATATCTCTAGTAAATCAAACTATTACAGAAGATTTTAATGAGTATAGGGATCCAGATTCAAATGATACTGAGGACAAATTCACAATTTCAGATCAATTACTGTGGGATATGATTAAATTGAAAATAAGAGGTGCTACTA
>LD344255.1:42993-57234 GCA_001465055.1 Ptychodera flava | reverse complement strand
ATGTCAATGGAAAGAATGGTTTCAATCAGTTAGTAATTTATGCGGGAATTGTTTGCAATTTATGACTCCAACTCACATAAAATACATTGCTCAAAATTGTTTTACCCGAAATAAATTCTGGCAAGACGTTTTGATTACGTGGTCAATTGTTATTACTGGGAATCAAGAAATTAATAGTAATACACCCACACAGTGTCTGTGGCTCAATCCCAGGGTCACGGTCAACAATAAAACTGTACAGTACGTAAATTGGCATAGACAAGGTATTTGTAATTTTCAAGACTTGTTGGATGAGAATCTTAGTGTCATGAATTTTGAGCAATTTAGTGTCAAGTACGGTGTACCCCACTCTGATAAGTTAAAATACATAGGTCTAGTTGATGCCATTCCAAGACATTGGAAGTCACGTGCCAAACAATTGCAACAACAACAATTACAGATAACAACCAATCACATAGTGTCTGAGAAAACATGCAGACAGACTTACATAATGTTACTGAAGTCTCTTGTGATGAAAAAAGTTAAAATACAAAAAAGCACAGAAAAATGGATTGATTATTTTGGTATCAATAATCTCCAAGACCACTTTTCTTTAGCTTTTAAAATAACAAATGAAACAGCCCTGCACAGTTTCCAATACAGTATCCTCACACGAACTATAGTGACAAATAAATTTCTTGAAATGGCAAAGATTTCCGAATCAGACAAATGTACTTTTTGTCGAACTTGGACCGAAAGTATTGTACATCTTTTCTATGAATGTGAATGTATTTTACAATTTTGGGCAGATGTTGAATTGTGTTTCCTAAATTACTGTGAAATATCAATCATGCTATCTCCAAGGAATATTATACTTGGTATTCCGAAATATGATGGTACTACTTCTAATATAAACAAATATAATTTTTTCTCAATCAATTACATAATAATGATGGGTAAAAAATATATCTATGATTGTAGACGGATAAAGAAAACACCAAAAATAGATCAATTTCTACTAAGTATGCAACAGAAGGTTAAAATAGAAAGATATAAAGATAAAATAATGCTCACGGGAGATACAGATACAAAGTGGAAAAATTTAAGCAAGTTCTGTAAAATTTAAAAAGTAAATTTTCCTTTCATGACTCTGTTTTAATTGATCTAAAGTGAGGTATATAACCATTGTTTCCTTTTTCTGTTTTTTTGGCAACTTTGACCCCCTAAATACCACTTCCGTCCAGTTAACAGTTTTAGGAGAAACACAATAAAGTTTCGAAGGGTATGGTAATCAGATTTCGTACTGCTTGTCATTTGTGAAACGGCTCTGGGCGAAATTCACTATACCCTGTCCGAAAACTGTCACCAGGTCACACTGAGCGAGTGTACACATATATGTGGTCGCACCCGGGTGAACTGCAACCCAATGGAACAAACTAAACCTCTCTTGGTTTGATTCCGTTGTTAGCGTAGCTTTTGTGATGAATTAATGAAACATAATCAGACTTGAACAACTACGCAATTTTCCGAGATCTGTGATTTCGGCAGTGTTGAGACGATTGGGAGCCTAGCGTACATTTGTGATTTGTATCGCGGAGCACCAGCTCGAATGAAAGGGCCCAATATACCATTCATACGTTTCTAGCATGTATACCAACAGCAACGATAAGAAAGTTTTCAGTGTGAACCTAAATGAAGAGATCGATACATAACGTTTATACATAACTTGCGGTAAAGTAAATTTATGATCAATAGTTTTGACCAACGGGTTTTACACAGCGGTGTTGTTCTACGCCTGGGTTGGACACTGTGCACAGCGAGGTGTGGGGCCTGCTCCAATTATGCGATACCCTTTGATAACGCCCGTGAAACACGATGGGCCGGGACGGCCTGCCATGCCTGGTAGCATACAGACTTGCCACCGCTGGTCCTCGTGCAAAGAAACCCATCTTTTCCTTGTAAAATAATTATCAATGGCGTCTTTTTGGTGTGAATAGAGCGGCTGAGTCCAAAAACATTGAACATTTACAAATTGCGCGCTCTTCGTCGACAGTCAAAAAACCAGAGGGAAGGAAACAAGAGACTGATCAAGGAAGCAAAAGAGCTACAAATGGAAGACAAAACAGGAAACTTCAAATACAAAGTCATGGGCCCACCGTGGGACAGAAAAATAAGAAAAATAAAGATGACAGACAGTATGTAAATAATAACTCGAGCCATGTAAATAGATGTCATACCAAACCTGTAAACAGAGATGTATATAGGAACCCTCTTGTGTGTACTTATACTAACGCAGATTCATTACCAAATAAGATGATAGAATTAAGTCATAGAACTCAAGAAATGGACCAGTTACCATGGATTATTGGAATAACTGAAGTTAAACCAAAGCACTCCAGATTTGAAGTATCACTTGCAGAATTTAATCTGAATGACAGTTATGATATGTTTACAAGTAATCTGGACACCACAGAAGGAAGAGGAGTGATACTGTACATACACAAAGATTTAAATCCGTCACCATGGTCGAACAGATTTACAAAAGATTTTCAAGAATCTACATGGGTAGAAATCCGCCTCACGGGAGAGGACAAGCTACTCATAGGATGCATTTACAGAAGTCCAAACAGCTCATCTGAAAACAATATGTTATTGCATAATCTTCTAAGAAGTATAAATGACTGTAACCATAGCCATATTCTCATCATGGGAGACTTTAATTATCCTGCTATCAACTGGACAACTGGCACTTCCGTCTGCTCACAATCAAATGCATTTATCGAATCTATCCGAGATGGTTTTTTATATCAGCATGTAACCCAAGCGATGCGTACCCGCCTTGGATGTACACCACACATTCTTGATCTTGTTTTAACTAATGATGAAGACATGATCGGAGACATTGATGTGCAGTCACCACTGGGTAAAAGTGATCATGCTGTGCTGAAATTTACACTGAACAATTACATTGATATAGGGAAGAAAAAGAACACTCGGTACAACTACAAAAAAGGAAATTATGAAGCTATGAAAAATGATATTAATATTAACTGGGAGGCTGAATTCCAAAATTGTTCCCAAGATGTTGAAATGCAATGGACAAAATTTTGCAACAAAATACAAGAGTCTACTGAAAAGTTTATACCAGTATGGAAACCCAAGAGCTCAAGTAATAAGCACAATTCTGATATTGACAAGAATACCGCTGCATTAGTCAGAAAAAAACATAGATGCTGGCAGAGGTACATGGAAACAAGAGATGAAAATAAGTATCTAGAATACACTAGAGTAAGGAATCAAGTGAGAAGTAGGACAAGAAGGCTACGCAGAGACATGGAAAAGGATATAGCGCGGCAAGCAAAATCAAATCCAAAAAAATTCTGGAAGTATGTGAACAGTAAAACTAAGATAAAGCAAGGTATACCAGACCTCGAGATGCACACTGATGCAGACCACATAGAGCTTACTAAGTCGGACAATGAAAAGGCTGAAGTCTTGTCAAAATTTTTCTCCAGTGTCTTTACTACTGAAACTGATGATGCTATGCCTAGGATACCACCAGTTGCCACGAAAACTCCACCGAAGAGCATTATTATTACACCTAACCTGATTGCCAAGAAGTTGAGGAATTTGAACACATCAAAATCACCTGGACCAGATATGCTTCACCCAAAGGTTTTGTATGAACTGGCTGATATTATCTGTGTACCACTTGCTACGATTTTTCAGACATCACTCAGGACAGGTCAGTTACCCAGCCAATGGAAACAAGCAAATGTGACAGCTATTTTCAAGAAAGGGAAGAAAAGTAAACCAGGGAACTATAGACCAGTCAGCCTAACAAGTATAATATGTAAATTAATGGAATCAATTATCAGAGACAACTTAATGGATTACTTCAAATGCAATCAGTTGTTCTGCAACAAGCAGTTTGGTTTTATCAGTGGCCGCTCAACTTCACTTCAGCCGCTTAAAGTTCTTGACAACTGGACAAAAATACTAGATGACGGAGGCTATGTTGACGTGATTTACATGGATTTTGCAAAGGCATTTGACAAGGTGCCACACCAGAGACTGCTGGGAAAAATACAAAGTTATGGAGTGCCAGATCATACATTGCAATGGATCAGATCATTTCTACAGAATAGAACTCAGAGAGTAATAGTGAATGGAAGTCTTTCACAGTGGGAACACGTGACTAGCGGAATCCCCCAGGGAAGTGTACTAGAACCCTTATTATTTGTGATCTATATAAACGACATGCCACAGTGTGTGAGTTCAGATGTGTACCTTTTCGCAGATGATACCAAGTTGTCACGTGATGTATCAAAGAGCAATGAGCACTTGTATCTTCAGAATGACTTAAAGAGACTAGAAGAATGGGCGAACAGTTGGCTATTGAGATTCAATGCAGATAAATGTAAAACCATATCAATCAGAGGAAAATCCACTAAGCACATAAAGTATCAGTACTCCATGGGCTCGGATACCACAACACATGTACTTGAAAATGTAGACAGTGAAAAAGACATTGGCGTTTTTATTGACTCAGATTTATCCTTTGAAAAACATATCCAAGAGAAAATTAACAAAGCCAACAAGATTATGGGAATTATCCGATGGACCTATGTGTATCTGGACATTGAGAACTTTTTATTTCTGTACAAAGCTTTAGTTCGTCCACATCTGGAATATTGCAGCTCTGTGTGGCATCCCTATAAAGAGAAAGACATTGATGTAATAGAAAATGTACAGCGGAGAGCAACTCGGCAAATACCAGCCTTGAAAGGACTCACATATAGTGAAAGGCTTGCTAAAATTGGCTTACCAACGCTTGCCTATAGGAGAGATAGAGGTGACATGATTGAAACCTTCAAAATTCTGAATGGACATTATGATGCATGAAGCTGTATCAAATTTCCTGATAAGAGATAGACAGGTTAGAACAAGAGGACACTCTCAGAAACTACAAAAGCATTTTTGCCGACTTGACATCAGAAAATTTTCCTTCACAAACCGGATTGTTACCTTATGGAATTCTCTGCCAGATTATGTTGTAACTGCACCATCTGTCAACTCGTATGAACAGCGTCTGGATAAGTTCTGGACTACTCAGGGAATTAAGTACAATTACAAGGAAAAACTTCATACAGTTGGAGCACCAGGACTTATGTACTACCAACCGGATCTGGACATAGAGGCCGAGAGGCCTGCGCCCAGTACCTAACCTAAGTAAACCTAAGTAAACCTAAGTGAACGCTGTGTAGTGGTGAGCACCAAGATCAGCCCAAGTCGTTGTGTATTGCTTATTACAATAATTTATGCACGTTTATGAGACCTACCTTCTGATTGGCTCCGTTTAGCCAGCGCTGGAAACCAGCGATAGATCCGCAAATCTCTGCGTAATCAACCATGGTCTCTTGACGGGTAGCGCTGAGCTGTTGCCGTAAAGAGGCGCGTGGTTTACGACGATGATAATACGGGGCTAAAGCATCTTCAGCAGCAGTAGTGTGATGTAAAGGGATAAACTATTCTTGAACATTTTTAATGGGTACAACTTATATCATCTAAAGGGGTTTCCACAGTGAATGGCTTACTAAGTAAGAGTAGAGGGTACTGCATTGGTCCAAACCATTAGTAAGTGGATGTATAAAATGTTAACTCTTATAATCAGGTGGGTGCATTGCTAAATCACTCAAATCATCAGGATGTGCTACATAGGGCCCAAACATTAATAGCAATAGAATTTCCACCAATTTTGGAAGGTTAAGCTTCGCTGGTTAGCAGGGAGTGCCACATATAGGCAATCCATATGTGAACTCTAGGGGGTCACAGTCTAGTTATGGCAAAGTTAATTTGCCTGTGAGAGTGTCGTTACTGAATACATCAGACCATTGCCATCAGCGGCAGGGCTACAACCATTTATAGCAGCAAAAGTGGTCTAATATACATGGTATAGCTAAACCTAGTTTAAGGTGTGTCTAATATTGAATAGATTAATCACTTTCAATGACAGGGCTACCTTGTGCTGCACAGGGCCATCTTAGCCATGACTGCTGTCTGGTACTGTAAAAACCCTATAAATTCGACCAGAAAAAATAATTACGATTTGAAATTGTTTATTTATGAGAAAATTAACAAAGCCGAAATAATTTTTGTGGTAGAATTATTGGGAATTTCAACTGTTTTTACAGTTCATAAGTAATATGCTTACAATCCTGCATGATTGAAACATAAAGGTGACTACTGAAGTCCTGACTTAGACATTCTGTGCTGTACATTATATTCTGTGTATTTTATCGACAATAAAATGTTCAAAACCGCTTGTCATGATTGGTTGGTTTAATTAGTGGAGACAGAAAGTCACAATTCCCATCGGTGATCGAAGTGGTAAGGGTAAAATTACATTTTGAGAATAAACAGGGTGGTCGAATTATTAGAGTGGTGGAATTAATAGGGTTTTTACGGATGTATATAGGAAAAATATGTCAATAGTGATTTCTAATACTGATTGGCTTGGCAAAAGTGGTTTGTTGCACACTGGGACTAAACAATTTTTTGCATCAAAGTTGATCCAGAATTGGTATAAATCGTTGAAGGGCTAAACTACTTTAATTATCAGCAGTCTGTAGAATAGAGAGTTACCATTCTAATACCAGCAAGGGTGTTCAAACAGTAAAACTCTTGTAAGGGGTCCAATAGTTTGACTGGCTTAACCACTTCCATCAAAGTCAATGCGCTAGATTGGAGAAGGGTCTTGCAGCACGCCTCCTGAGTAGAGGTTGTCCAAGCAGAGCACAACTCTAGGCGCAGAATGTATGAAGACATTACATAATTGTCCACATGCCAGGTAGTAAGTAAACAAAGTCTCCCCATACATTAGGCTAAATGGCTTTGAAGGTATGTGGAACACGTTCAGAGCTGGAGCAACAAGTACAGCTCTATGTGCAGTTAGGCCAGGCCTAAAAAATTAAATTGTATGTTTCTGGTAAAATGCCTCTGAAAAACTGTTAGATATGTGGACAATTTTTTCAATTTAAAATTCGTTGGCTTGGACCCACAAAAATCGTGAAATTTAGAAATTCCAAGCAGTTTTAGGGTAATTTTTATGAAAATGCAAAATAAATGTCTACGATTGACAGGTCCTTTGGTAGGTCTGTTTGCCGAAAACACATCTCATTTTTTTTAAAACTATAATATGATAAGTTAATATTGTAATATGAGTAGCTCTCTGCAGGGAACGGTCACAGAAAATAATGTGATGATTTCATATTATATTATAAGTAGCTCTAAGTAGAAAAAATGATATGATGGTTTCATATTGTATAGAAAGGTTGAGCAGGGAGTACGGTCCCAGGAAATGATGATATGATCGTTTAATATCGTATCATGAGCTCTAAGCAGGGAATGGTCACAGAAAATGATACTTTAATGTTACATAAGTAGCTCTTTAAGAGCTACTTCTGTAATATTAAAGTATCATTTTCTGTCAGCAAAATGTCCTAGAAAACTATAATATCATAAATAATTATATCCTGGGAATGGGCGCAGAAAATGATATGATAGTTTAATATCTTGTAATAAGTAGCTCAAAGCTGGGGACGGTCAAAGATATATTTGATAATATGATTGTTAAATAGGGTATTGTAAGTAGCTCAAAGTAGGGAATGATCCAAGACAAGAATTGATAATATCGTTTCATAGCTCTATGCAGGGAATGGTTTTAGTCTGTGACATTTTGCAGCCAAGCAATATATCTACTTAAAGAGGTACATCAGTATTTGGACAATGACTTAGTTTGTACTTAATTTCCGTACTCGCCTTTTAGGTTTTCCCTACATTTACTGACATGGCGCTATCCAAACTATGATCGACATATGAAGCTCTTTAATTAATCTCTTTCAATCATTTTTCAGCATTTGCAGCATGTGGGGTACATTTTCGCCATTCAGTCATTAGAAAATGAATCTTGAAAATGTGATTTTTCTGTCATATGTGTGTTCAGTGTGTTCTTATAAATTCCACTCAATCATCATTTCATCCACTTGATACCGGGGTACCTCAGGGATCAGTGTTAGGTCCAATTCTTTTCAATGTTTATACCTCTCCGCTCGGTAAATTAGTCGCTAGTCATGGATGTCTTTATAGTTTTTATGCTGATGATTCAACATTGTATATGTCTTTCAGCAGGGATAATGCCATTAGAATGATTTCAAATCTTGAAAATTGCATTTCAGATGTCAGACTCTGGATGTCTACAAATTTTCTCACTTTAAACGATGATAGAATTTGTAATTTTCTCCTCGGATTGTCCATCTGATAGAAATATCACAGACATTTGTGTTGGAGATGCTAAAATTCCTGTTTGCTATCAGGCCAAAAGCCTGGGCGTCATCCTTGATTCTCATCTCACACTGAGACCTCATGTTTCAGAGATCTGCCGTACGGCAACCTTTCATCTACGACGCATTGCTCGTATTCGTAAATATTTATCAAGGTCTGCCACAGAACAACTTGTCCATGCTTTTATCACATCTCGTATTGATTTCTGTAACTCTCTGTTGTATGGACTTCCGAATAATTTAATCATTCAGATTCAACGTGTTCAAAACATGGCTGCAAGAATTGTAACTCGATCAAAAATCTCTCTTCATATCACCCCTGTTCTGTACCAGTTGCATTGGTTACCGGTGACACAGCGCATTGTATTTAAGATGTTAGTCCTGACTTTTAAGTGTATTCACGGGCTTGCTCCCAGTTATCTTTCAAATATGATATCACTCTATGTTCCATGTCGTAACTTGAGGTCAGCTGACCAGTTCAGACTTCGTCCGGTTCGATCGCGCACAAAGAAGTATGGAGATCGTTCGTTTAGTGTGGCAGCTCCCATACTCTGGAACAGTCTTCCATTAGATATTCGGCGTTCTCCTAGCCTGTCAATTTTTAAAACTAATGTTAAAACTTTCCTTTTTATTTGGCTTTTTAGACTTTGGTTTTAGATGGTTTTATTGTAGTTTTTTTTTTTTATTACTGTTTTAATTGCTTTTTGTGATATGTAAATTTTCTCACAGCGTCCTTGATCACTTTGTTGTGGATATTGACGCTTTATAAATAAATTATTATTATTATTATTATATGTTGAGGAATGTTGATTCTAACTTTGCCAATACCAGAATACTCAATACCGCAATCAGAACATCTCTTGAAAATAATGATTACTGTGGAACTGCAGAGACTCCGCTAAACGTGACCTCAGGCAACTGTAATGTAAAATTGATATAAATAAATGATATATATTGCTATCATCATTTTAATGTCGGTCTGTCCGAGTCTATGCATATAGCACACATCAGCCTCATCCCATTGTTATGACGACAGATACTCAAATGTAACATTGCCACCTAACTTTGCTACTTCAACTCTTTCACCGTGATATCATTCTCTTTGGACAAGGTGCCTTTAACGAGCAAGGACAATTGCAAAATGGTAGGTGTACGATGAGATTTCCATGGGGAACAGAGGAAAGGGTGCCTGATGACAGACAGTCAATTTAATGTGACTTTCACAATAGAAATAAGTTGCCTTCATTTGTGACTAACAGAATTCAGTGTTGCGAGTGAGATGATTTTCAGAGTTGTCACCATACTTCCTTTTCTGCACTCAGTTTATATGGACATTACAATTGAAAATAGCCTCAAGAAAATCCCTGCACAGAAAAACACAAATAACGACCAAACCAATTAACACAGATGCCACCACCTACAAGGCTCATGATACAAAGTAACATATGATTATGAATTCTACACTCTTTGACATTTTTCGCCATATTTTGTATAATTCTACAGCCACAATGCAACCTAATCACCTAGCAAAGAATAACAACCCTTTGGCAAATTAAATGCGACATTCCGGCAGTAGATCAATCCATTAGGTTGGAAGAACCAAAATACTGAATGCACATTTATATCACTTCAGTCAAACCGCGTCTCAACTGAATGACATCGGTATTCTTCAAATTCGAACACTGAATGAATCCATAATGGCTGCATTATATACGGCAAAGAAAATACAGCAGGTCAACACGCGTATTCAAAGTAGATATATTATTTGGTCACAAAATGTCACAGATTGATCACAGAAAACAATAGTAATATATAGTATTCTAATGTTTTTATATGTAACTCTAAAGCCTCACTAAACGGTAATATGATATTTAAATATCATAAGAATATAGCTCCAGGATGGTAACGGTCAACAAAAATCATATATTACACACATTCTTTCTGTTAAAGTATTTTCTCATACGGGCATAGCTAAAACCATTCCTACAATAAGGGGTGGCTCCTGAAGACTATTTTACATTGAGTAAGTGTTTTCAATATAGTGGGTTTTTTTTCATTTCACTGCAACACTACAGTAACCATTCATACACATTCTACATAATGAAATGCCTTTTTCAGAAAATTAATATGATGAGGTTAATTGTGCTAGGGACACAAGATGCAATGTACTTGAGAACTTCCCTTCAGTCATTATTTTAATACAAAAAATAGCTTTCAAAGTTTCTTGGCCACATTGCCACCACTACACCCAAGACAAAAGTTGCTATAGTCACGCAATTTCCAACAACTATTCCAAGCCCTTTTCCTACTAAGGAAAAATGATAAATATCACAGATCAAGCCTCCACAAGGAAACGCAATATATAATATGACTGCAAGCAGCAATTGCAGGGCCAAATCGATCTAAATGTTAAAGGTAGGGGAATAAATCCCAGGGATCAAGTTTGTTCTAGTCTTTAAGAGGATTATGAAGGTGTCATACCCTTTTGTTTTCCATTGAAATTGTAATCTAGTAAGTAAATTTCCTGGCAAGACAATCTGACGCCTGAACCATACCTTTAAAAAGTCAAATACTCTTTTGGCTAGCCCAGAAATAGATAATGTGCATACTTTATGAGGTTCAAGTTGTGGCACTATCTTGTTCCCATAATCTTACCAAATATGAAGGGTGTGGCACTTTTGCTTACTGATTACAGGCAAAATGTGACATTGAGGTCAAAGGTCATCCAGATCACATGATTTGTCAAAAACTCTGCTCACATATTTATCCTTTGCCACCAAAATCAGACCTCTAGCTCTATTGGATAGCCTACAATTAGATCTGTGTGTAATGAGGTCAGGAGCGACTTCATATTTTGGCTGTGCAACTTGGTCCCCTATCAGTTCTTCTTTAACAGACACCAGCCCTTTCGGACTTTCATAAAGGCTAGAATAAGGTATGGCCATAGCTCAGATGCAGAGGTATAGAGCAGGTCAAAGGTAATAGAAAATCCTGAAAAATAAATATTTGAAAAATTTCAAAATTGACACAGCCCATAACCTTGAAATTCGTCTTGCAGTGTCTGCACAGAATTTTGATTGATCAATTGAATGAGGTCTATTTCAACCAGTGAACAGGGCCCTATAGATGAACTAAATGTGATATATTGAAATAGTGATATAATCTGCAATTTTGTATTTTGGGGCAATTCTTGCAAATTTTTGTCAAAAAAATTGTTTCTTAAAAAACTACTCGTCTGATAGTGTTGATATTTGGTATACAGTTTGCAAGGGGTTATTTTAACGTGATGTATTGAAATTATGATGAAATCTGCAATTTTGTATTTTGAAGGCAAATTTTGCCATTTTTGGTCAAAGAACTTGAATTTTTAACCACTACTCATCTGATAGTTTTGGTTGACATGTTTTTAAGGATGATTTTAATGTGATACTGTATGTTCAAATTATATAACAAAATGGAGCTAAATCGGCCGTTAGCTTGCTTGTTTCATCATTTCGCTATGTCATCATTTCGCTGTTCCGCAATTTCGTTGATTATAATTCCGAAAGAAATTACATGGGACACGGCCGTTTTTTTAGTCGAGTGGCCATTTTTTCTACAGCAAGATGTCAGTCCTATGTCATGCAGGTCTTCTTGATTACAATATAAACCAATCAGATGGCCAGATTTGAACTATAAGCATATAACCTCTTCTTCATCGAATTACTTGTGACTTTGCATAATTGATTGATCAATATTTATGAAAATGAGGTTCCATTTTAAAACAAAAACTGAGATGGCCGCAAGAGAGAGGGCCTTAATATTATTGAAGTGGACTGTGACACATCGGTGAGGGTTTAAGAATGAAAATTGAGTGGTCACTTTTTTCCTTGCCAACACTTTTGAAGGGTCACCATTTTATGCGCAGTGTCATCCCTATCTGTAAATTCTGTCTAATCCCTTACACAAAAGGCGCCTTGCAATGAGGGGAAAGCAGTGAGTGGTGTAGAAATCCATCGAACCGGCCATCTGTTTTTGCTGTTTGTGGGATTTATTTGTCTCTATAATTTTGATTTTCATAATTTCTTTATTAATGTATGAATTTCTCTTTTTCAGTGTCTTTAGGGGAACACCATTTGATTTCTGGGGGGGGGGTATGGAGGATTTGGAGAAACAAAAATTTGTCGCCAGGTGAGATAGAAGGGAAAAAAAATGATCCTGTCATGGCCTGAGAAAAAAAATTGTCATAACAGACAGAAGTGAAAAAAAAATTGTCACAATGCACCAGAAATTAGCAAAATTTGGAAACCCTATTCTCATGTATTCTTTGCCGGTGCGCCACCATAGGCGGTGCAAATGTTTTTACCACAAGCAATTCTTGTTTTTTTCCCAGCACTTATGATATCAGCATGCACTACATAGGTCTACTTTACACCTCAGTGCACTCAATGTTTTCCTTCCCTTTTCTGACCCAAGAAATCATATTTCAGGATTTCTGTTGCAATATCTCAATGGCATAGGCACTATCTAAAGGGGACTTTTTGACTTCTGTAAATTGTGAAAATTTTAAACACAAGACAGCAGTCAATAAACTAGTGTTAAAATCAATATATTATTCTCTCAATATAAATGAATTAGGAAGATGTACAAGTTGACAATGAAAAATTGAGGAACAACAAATATAATGAAATACAAGGGAAGGGGTCACTAAAAAAAAATTGAAAACTTCAGGGGGTGTTACTCAAAATGTGGAGAGGAAGAAGGGGGTGGGGTTACTCAATTTTCTTTTGCAAAATAAAGTGAAACACATCTCAGATTGCACCATTGCCCACATCCATTTCTCAAAATTTTCAATGCGAGAGGGGGGCACCCCTTCTCGTGCTCTCCCCCCCTTGGGTCTTCTAACAGTTTTACTTGGTAAAAGACAAATTTAAAATACCTATCGGATTGCACTACACTGCACCGTGGCGCACATCAATTTCTCAAAATTTTCACAGGATCTAGGACAAAACTGAACTGTTGTGAATTCATCCTTTATATCACAGAAATATGTTTTCTTTTACCTCAGTTCAATGACCATTTTGACAGTTAAACATACCATATTCATGCTTTTCATTAGAAGCTGGCAGCTGGAGAAATGACACAAGAAGGTCTCAGATTTTCCGTTCCTGTATATTTATTTATCTTCAGTCTCTGGCAAACAGAAGTGTTTTTCACAAATTGTATTGTCAATGTTTGGTTGTTGAATATTGTGACACAAACACTGATCATGCATAAAATGTAAAAAGATATTGCAGTGTTCAATGTCATTTTCAAACAGTTCTGCCGAGTGCAAAATAACCTGAAACTTTTCTCAGATTGCACCATTAAACACATCAATTTCCCAAAATTTCCAATACGAGAGGGGGAAACCCCCTCTCGTGCTCTCCCCCTTGGGGTGTTCTAACAGTTTCACTTAGAAAAAAAATTAAAAAACACCTCTCAGATTGCACCAGACTGCACCATTGCACACATCAATATCTTAAAAATTTCCATGCAAGATAGGGGAAAGCCCCTGTGACACTTTCCCCCTAAGCCTCTCGCGTGTTCTCCCCCTGTACGTTCAAATTCTGCCCGGTCAGATATCCTAGTGAAAACCCTGTCATAATACCCATCCAAATTAAACAATATACTATATGGTTAGATACTGCGTGAGCTTTTATATCTTTATTTTATTGTGACTTGCAATTTCATTTTGATGAGTTCACCTTTTTTGAACCATCATGAGATAACTGATGATAGTCTAGCAGAGTACATCAGGATTTCAAAAGTCTTTACTGTTGCTGTATTTTGTAAATTTTACAAATGCATGTATTTGTATTTAACTTTTCTAAGTGGGGGGATCAGTCAAAATTTCAGAGTTAGAGAGGGGAGTTACTCAAATTTATCATGGTTAACGGGG
>LD344255.1:32617-42746 GCA_001465055.1 Ptychodera flava | reverse complement strand
AAAATCAAATGGTTCTCCCCCTTATTTCTTCATTTCGCTTTTTCGCCATTTCGCCGTTTTGCGATTTCGCTATTATAATAAGCCCATAAGGGAACCCCGGGAAGGGAACATCATTCTTATGCAACTTTTGGCTATTCGCTGTGTGTATGACGTAAACGTAGATTGTAGTGAATACGAATCCATTTATACTATAAATTCCAGCTTAAGTTGAAGAACGTGAATCCATGGTCCATAAAAATGTAGCAGGTGGCACCTCGAGGGTGGCATGCTGCACTTTGGTTGGTGGCTCTTAATAAGAACTACCGGGAATCTCGATATCAGAAAAAGTATACATTTATATACAAATTCTACTCATCATTACTTGCAATACTATGAAGAGGGGGTACCATAATCAAATTTGTGAACTGTTTCTTGCAAGTATGCTGTTATAATTACACTGCATTTTTCGTTTTTTCCTGTTCATCTCATAACAATATGTCGAGGATGGGATAGTATAATATTCCGTTGCAAATTACACTTGTCTAACAATGTCATTGATCTGGTAATTAACGACATTCACAGCCATAAAATACTGATCCTCCATCCGCGCTGGTTCATACTAGTGTTTGCCTACGTCTGTCCTTCCTGGATCAACGCCACATGAACTGAGTTAAAAGAATGTCAAAGGTAAAAATTGTTGGTCTTTTTATTATTTTCATTTTAAGTTACGGGCAAACTTAATTATATTTGTTTTCCAGTGATATTTTTCCTCGTCCATCGAAATTGTATAATACCGTGACAATGACACAATATGGTCTGTATGATCAAGGAAAACCTGTTTTGTTGCCGAAACGAAGTCCTAGCGTTTGTACTGTTTTGATAATTTCACATCCGGGTATCACAGCGGTGGACAGTCCCTTCAGATCATATTTCTTTACACTATCCCGCCGTAAATATACAAAGCTATCACCTGATATGATAGCCAGACGAACGATGGCGAGAAGAATGGGGGAATAATCAAATAACTTCGGCAAGTTGGGACAAGGCAGGTGTGCAAATGCTAAGAAAGCTAACCGACGGCATGTTTGGAAACACCACGAAAAAAGTCATTGTGTGTTTCGTTCGCTTGGTAGAACATCGCTATTGCAACACTTAAATGGTATCTAGGAAGATCATTTCGAAAGCTGGTTTTGATATCTCTATTATTAGACGAATTCTGTTATCTCTGTATCATTGAAGCAACGCCTAAGCTATTGACTAGTTTAAAATAATGCGTCTATAACACACGAAGACTATTCCCAATCTCGGTCAACATCAAGATACACCTAGATATTGGAACTATAACTCGGCTGATGTTGTCCATAAGCTTGCTTGTGTAACTAAGCAGATAATATGCACTTGAAAAGAACTTTACGTTTTTGTGAGTTTATCCATTGATGATCATGGTACGGGTATGTACATCTGTTATGTTTGTATAAACAAGTTCTCGTTTTACTCCTAAAATCATGTAAACACCCTGCTTTAATTTGTCATCTTTGTGCGAAATGTACCAAATATTGTTGCTGAAAACAAAATATTACAAATATTACTTTTCGGTATGATTTTTCTCCTTGAAAGTAGCAGATTACACTCAATACATAGTGTGTGCAAGACGGCTACATAGCATCTAAACATACTTTTGTAAGTAATGGAAGAGTCCTTATTTCGTAGAAGAAAAATGATTAATGTATTATCAAATGACGAGACGAACATGTCTCCGGCAATGGAGAAACTTTCAGGTTCCCCTTAATAGAAAAGCTGTGTATGAATGAGTGAGTATAGTGACGCAAACTAAAATTTCCCTGAGTGAAAAGGTTGAAAATTTAATTCTTCCTGTAAAGAAGGGAGTGGATTTACCGCTAATACATAAAAGTTGATTAAGGCGATACCGGTAGACATTACTTCCAACAAAATCTGGAGCAAATATTTTGGCCAAGTTTCAAGGAAAGCTAACACTGTATAACATCAATCAGACATTGTGAGACATAATAATGACAAATAGGCAAAAATGAATATGGCATGAAATAGAGCAATGTTGAAAATATCAAAAAATGATGAAGTGAGATCAGTATTACCCGTGTCATCAGGTCACTCTACACACAACGAATGTAGCTGCAAAATTGTAGCTCTACGGTGAGGCGGTCGGTGAGTTTTGGTTTTTGCGACATCGCTCACCAGTAGAGCTACAATGCCGAAGGCCCTGTAGCATACAAAATAAGCGCGCCGGACATGGCGCGGCATTTTCATGTAAAATCCCGCATATTTACTGCATTTAGTAGTACCGATTTATCACTACTGAAGACTAAACACTATACTACACTAACCGTGTCGTTTATGGGGTTTGGTATTAGCGCGAACACGTCGATCGCGTTTCATAAACATTGAGCGTGTTTCTGGGGGCCGCCATTACCGGAAGTTGGTAATGGCGGCTCCAAGAAAAGTTTTTGGAACGCTATCGACGTATTTGAACAAATACCAAACCCCATAAACGACAAGGTTAGAGCAGTCTACTGTTTAGTCTTCAGTAATGATAAATCGGTACGACCAAATGCAGTAAATATATGGGATTTTACATCAAAATGCTGTGCCATGTGCAGCGTGCTTATTTTGTATGCTACAGGGCCTTCGGCATTGTAGCTCTACTGGTGAGCGATGTCGCAAAAACCAAAACTCACCGACCGCCTCACCGTAGAGCTACAATTTTGCAGCTAACAACGAATGTTGCCCGTGCACGTCTTGGCGATCCCCGGTGGCGACCACAGACAGTAGACTGCAGTGACGGCGAAAGTTGAAGCTGGGAAAGCAAAGGCGTGACTCGGAAACGGTTAAAAATAAACTCAGGTTGAAAAAATACTGTTGACAACAGGAAAACGTAACAGAGACAGGAATAGTGACGACGATTGTGCAAAAGAAGCGGAATCATGAAAGCCACGTATTCAAGTACGGTATTTGCATGCTATTGCACACTGGTCATACCTGCTCGAACCTGCACCATCGGTGAAATCCAGGTGCATTGCATATGAAGTATCCATCTATTCCGCCTGACTTCAAATACTTTGAATACAAGGGACCAGAATTGGGAGCAGAAGTGACAACAACAGTAATTTCCTGATTTCATTTTCACTGTTTCTGGAAGTCAACCATACTTCAATAACTTCACCAAAAATGTATATCTACTAAACAATATCGAAATTCAAATTTAGCGCCTTTCGCTTTCTATAAGCTGCTCTGACGATATATCGACATACCTAATCTATGCAAGTGAACACACGTACACTACCCCTCTGTACCCATTGTGGCAGGACTGTCAGTGTGACTGCGCTTGCGTGAAACACGTGTGCAAATCAGATTACTTAACCTGTAGTTTTCTACAGGGATTAAAATGATCTGGATCCTCAGCGGTGTGTCATTTCTAGATGGCCCAGGCTTTACTAGTTGTGTGGCTGAAAGTATGAAACAAGTTTGACTTGGACGAGGGCTTGGTGCTTGACCGACAAAATCACTTGTCTTGGGGCAGTACAGTATGCACAGATTCTGGCTTGCTGATTGGCGCAACATGGCCAAAACAATCCAGTTTGGAGAGAAATATTTAACCATCCCCCTATCGAGATACTGCGTAGGACAAGCGAGTTAAACTTGAAAGCCTGTGCGCTGATGCGTAGTCGGGCTTTCTTATTATTTACTATGTATAGGGAGACTGCCAAGGTGGTAAATTGACCGCATAATACTGTGCAATGCTATAGCTAAATACTATTTCATGGGTGTAAGCTGCAACTTTATAATTTCGGCATAAATTATAAACGGATTCAGTGATTTCATGCACAAAATATGTAAATAAGGTTAAAAAGACAAAATTAGTATGTATGCTGAGACTCTGCAACCGTTGCCCAATTCTGATTTTCTCCTATGCAACTTGAAAATACGGGATATGTACCATCTTTTCTATTTTTTTAGAATATTTGTTGTCATTTGTGATTAAAAAAACACTTGTCTAAGAGCCTTGATAAGATAAAATGTTATCTATTCAAAATTTTCGCCGACCGGTTTAGAGGTGTGAAATCCCTATTGTTTCCTGTAACAAATATGAGTGAAATCTTACGTGCAAGAGATCCCCGAAACTGGACTGATTGAATAATAGAATCGTACCTGAGCGAAACACGACTTGTAGATTTTCATTGTATTTGTTTGATATGTCTGACGCGATTGCAGTATAACTGAACAATACTTTCCGATAAGAAACGACTATTTCCTATTTTACATTGTTGTAAAATTAAAGTGTTTGCACTTATGGACGTGATCGAACTATACTTGACTGTGACTGTTTTGATGAGTATACATGGCATAATTGTATTAGTAGCGAACTTGCTAAATGCATGAACGAAACGAAACGAAAGGAACGATACACGCCCTATCATTGGCTAGACGCTGCAATGTTCGCTCTTTTCGTATGCACTCCTTTGTTCTGATTGGCTGAACGTCGTTTTCATTCAGCCAATCAGAACAAAGGAGTGCATACGAAAAGAACGAACATTGCAGCGTCTACCCAATCATACGGCGTGTATCGTTCCTTTCGTTTCGTTTCGTCCATGCATTTAGCAAGTTCGCTAGTACGACGTATAGTTGCCGAAAAGTGGATAAACGATCCCGAATTTAATTAGAATTGCAGTGTGGCGACCCTCTTCAGACACCATAATCGAATGTTGGCTAGATGGTTTTATGACGTAGCATCAAAATCTGTCTAAAATAGAGGTAACATAAAGTCTCATTTGGATTGTCGAAATTGCGGAAAGAGACGTTTACCCAGAACAAATGTTGATTCCACAAACTCATTTCACCTGCATGCAACTTGCTCCTTTTTCAGTCTTTTGTTGGCCTCCACCCTCAAGTTAGACAGATTCCCTATGCAGATGTGTGATACTAGTAATCAGAAGTTAAGGGGCTTTAAGGTTGCAACAGCGAATGTAAGTTACTAAATATACCGATTTCAGAGCATCCAAATTGAATAGGTTACAGCGTCCTAAAGCTAGCTGACAAACTCTTGAGTCAGTTTATTAGGATTTTCAGGAAATTTCTTTGCACCGTCCCACTACTAGTACATATTTAAACGGCCAGAAGCTGCAACTTGAGATGACTTTTCACTACCTTTGTGTTCTTATTCTACTCCCAAAGCATGTCAAAACCCCAACTGTTTATTTTGTCAACACATCATCGACTCATGCAGAATGCTCTGTTATTGTTTACATTTGAATTCTAGTCCAGACCAGAATTTACTTGTCAACAATAACAGTGCAGTCAGTACATGTACAGGCTGATTTAACAAGCTGAATTCTGCGTATTCAACATGCTTCGGGGAGCAGAACAAAAAACTAATTGACACTTTGAACATAAATATTGGAAATCATCAAAAATCAAAAGTTTTGCAAATTTTCAAAGTCAGAATATGTTTCCCTGAGGCTCATACTGAAAGGAATAAATGTGATCACATCGTTCAAACTGAATATATCTTAGAGTAACAGTGAGACGGAAGGTTTCACACATCAAACTGACTGTTTTATCATGATACCTCAGTCCAGGGAGATGTGTGTGGCTACTTCCATTGCCATACACAATACAACATCATTTTGGTGCTCTTTTTGAGTGGCATAAAATTAGGGATCGGTTTTGCAATTTCTTTTGCTGTAGTTGCTGTTTGAATCCTACAAATAAAATTCCTCGACATCAGTCATAGTCTTAACACTGCATTTATCGATGCCGTTAACATTGTCCTCAAGGATGGGACCACATTCATGTAACTGAGAAAACTGACAAATAAACTTACTTTTAGTTTTGTTTTAACAATAATCGCCAAGTGACGTATTAATTCTGTATAATCATTGTCACAAATTGTAGAACACACACCTCATTTCACAGTGCCAACCTTACACATGGTACATAGGGGTACTTACAAATTTACACATTTGCAGAGATCTTTGCTTTGTTTGACAGTTACAGATAAAAGGGACAGACATTCAGTTATTTCTTGATAATTAACGCGCGTTAGTTGTGGTTTACATCCTATCCGTATTTCATTTATGTGATGTGAATGGTGTAACTTTCAGGAGTGTGGCTTGCAATCGAGGATAATGTTATCCATATGATTCTCGGTACTTGACGTCTAGGCATTTATGTTTATACTGCTCTGCGACACTGAATGTAGCACTGTACTCGCGGAGAAGACACACTGTTACTGTTATATATATATATATATATATATATATATATATATATATATATATATATATATATATATATATATCACATAAAGTAAGTGACCCGTCAAGTGACCCATTTTTGACCCGTTTTTTCCACCCATTTTTAAGTGACCCACTCGAGCAGAGCATTGTTTCATGGATTTAACCCCAAAAATTAGGTCCAAATCGTGTCAAGTGGACAAAAATATACCTTACCCTATATATATATATATATATATATATATATATATATATATATATATATTATACTTTACCATATATAAAATTTTCTTCTGATGATCGCTACAGAGAACACATGTAGCGTGAAACTCTGAGTAAAGCCTAAGTCCTTTTTTCTACTTGTTATCAATTTTAATATATATATATATATATATATATATATATATATATATATATATATATATATATATATATATATATATATATATATATACCGACACAGTATGTATGTATGTATGTATGTATGTGTGTATGTATGTATGTATGTATGTATGCATGCAGGGTTTTCTCACAACTGAGCAATTGCGGAAATTGCACTTTTCTAGTCATTTTCTGTTCTGAAAAAGTTACTGACTGCGCGGAAATAGCGCACAAAACACAGCAAGCAAAAACGTTCACATATTTTGAGGGTGTCCAGAGCGCATAGTGTCGCGACCTGTGAATTTGAATTTGTTTCTAGTCAAATACTCCCTCGGAAAAGACAAAATATCGCCTGTCATTTAGCTTTAGTGATGTGCATTATGTGGAGTGTACATATCGAAAAGAACAGCCATCGACGTTTTGCAATCCAGTCTCCACGGATACTATTGCAATTTGATGTTCATGCTTTTATAGTGATAAAGTTTGAAAGCAGAAAAAATCATCAACGATGGGATAATGGAAAATTCTAGGTTTAGACGATCGATCTCGATCACAATAAAACACAATCGTTTGATCGGCTCCTAGTAAGTGTAGGCCTACTCGGTACTTCTGATATCTTCATTCGGGGGATGTGCCGGCCAATTGAAAGTCGAAAACAGATCAACCCATGTATATTCCAAAAGTGTGGCGTTTACGTAGAGCAGTCTCACTACTGTGAAACTTACTGTGGTTAGATTGCAAAGGTTCCAGTAGCGACTTGGAAGTGATGAGAGATGGCGTTTGCCATGAATTTAGGAAAGAATAGTTAATTTGATACGATAGCTTTTTCAAGCTCCATAAGCTGTATCTTTTGGCTATTTTTTCAGAATTTTTGTTTTGTGGTTTCCCGACACTTTCTGCATTAAATCCCTAAACTGCAATTTAATGCCAAATATTTAGCATATCAATATAACCTATTAGTCTCGCATGCCAGACCTCGAACCTGCATGCGGAGCGAGCGGCGAAGCCGCGAGCTGCGAGTAACCGCAGGTTCGCCGCTCGCGCCGCACGCAGGTTCGAGATCTGGCATTCGAGACTACATAACCCATAAGCTTATGAGTATAATAATCTCCATTGTTATTGTTGAAAATTGTATTCACGTCCGGACTAGAATTCATTTATAAATAATAAATAATGATTACATAAACATGATTGGATAAACATAAATGTTTGTGAACATAAGTCTTCTCAACTTCAATCGGAGTGAGATGGGAGTGGTCCCTCACTTTGTTAACGCCTTTGTAAGACTCAACATCATGCAATAGTAAAATATTAAGATCGGAAACGAACTTCAGTGGTGTATTTCTATCTATAAACTCATGTAAGGCTACGAACATTGAGACACTGTGCACATTATGTCACTGAGTTTACTGCACGCAGTCACAGTGAACAAATGGGTTTGATCGCGCGCGGTCACGCTGGTTGTACACAATGCTATGTATAGCACAGTAAAAATACATCACTTAAATGATCAACATTGTATGTATATATATATATATATATATATATATATATATATATATATATATATATATATATATATATGCAATGCCTAACACACAAATTACACTCAAGACCATGATCGGCAAGCCAGAGCAGGACACGGGAGATGCTGTTGCCGTTCACGGATATAAGAGAATCCAGTCCCACAACCAGCTGCACAACGTACCGGCCCCGCGACGACTTGGCCCACGACCCACTGTTGATCACCATTTCTTACTTCTTCTAGTAATGCGTGGCAAGAAATAGTCAAATGACACGACACAATAGACAAAATGAGCGGTTTTTCGCGGCATTTGGCAGGAAAATTGCACGGCTACACATAGGGACGTATTGAGAGATCCTGTGCCCGGTCATGGCAGAGATCCAACGGCTCGCTAGTGTAGGCCTACCGCGGTGTTACGCAAACTTCGTTGTTGTACATCCTGATTGCCGGGTAGGTCTGAATCCTCTTTCAAATGAGATAACCCCCACATAACAAGAAGACCTACGAAAGGTCCTTCGCTTGACAGTAAAGGATCAGGTTTTTGTCATGCTTTGTATATGAACTGCAGATTTCATATTGATTAGTTCACTTTGCAAACATTCAGATATCTCTGATATATATATTTCTGGTATATTAAAGTTACGCGCCCAAAGGGCGCACCAAAAGCTGTAACTGAATGATGTAGTTCGTGGCTGCTATGGTGCTTTCCAAAATATACTTCAATTTGCAAACATCCAGATATCACTGATATTATATATCTCTGGTATAGTAAAATTATGCGCCCGAAGGGTGCGCCAAAAAACTGCAACTAAATGTTTATTGCAATCGTGTATGTGGCCTGTGCGATGCATTTTAAGCGAGCATGGGTATAGGTGTCTTAATTCATAATCACACTGACCCCCTATTGAGCATTTCAAAAACATGGTACCCCCATTACCAAGGCTGCCATCACAAAACAAAAAACGGTTAGGGGGGCTAGAGAAATTTAGGGGGTATTCGAAAATTTTTGGGGTAGTAGAGGGGGACTTGAATATTTTTTGGTTCCTTTTACGTTTTACATTTTCCAATTCCAAGTTTTTGTTGGTAATTCAATGGAAAATGAATACCATTTTTATGTCATCCAATTGTTGTAATGTTTGTAACAGCTTAACAAAATCTAGAACCATTTTGTCACATTTCATTACCTTTATCTTGAAAAAATCTAAACATGTATGATTTGTCGTAAAAAAAACAAACTTAACCTAGTAACAGGGCAGATGCTGCAGCAGTTGATGATTTTTGCAATATTTCTATGTAATATATCAACTACAGTTTCTTGCTGTTTCCGTACAGCATCCTCAAACACACAATATTCAGTTTGTCGGCAAAACCTGTATATATAAATATGTATTAGGCGACAATTTAATGAGAGTCCACACTGACAGTCAATTGTCAGTGATACAAATGCATAGTACACAAACACAGGCTGTGTTAGCAAGGTGAATACTGGACAGTTCAACATGCTGCAGGGAGTATATCAGATTTACTCTATCAAAACAAAGTTGTTTCCTTACTTTCGGGCAAAGACCTTTGATTTCCTTCAAAGGGTTTGATCAGTTTTGATGACCCCGAAATTTTGTCCATAGATTGCGTTTCTACAGCAGGTTTGACAGTCACGGGTAAGGCTTCGGTTCCCATAAAGCTGGTAGTAACGAGGAATAGCAACTGTTTTTATCCATTTCAAACGGATCCTCTCTACTAATCCCCCGAAGACTTTGTTGAAACAGCAGGAAAACACTAGCCTACAACATGTAGGAAAAAATGCGACGTCAACAGAAGGGAAACATTGGCTATACTAGCCGTCTGCCTTGAATGCATTGTTGTATCGCCATGGTTACTATAACGAGATCGTGTCATTGAACGTTTTAAAACAAATTGTGGAAATCTCTTAATGTTTCACTCTATAGCCGAGGGAACATTGTTGTTAAATGTTTTC
>LD344255.1:5382-21557 GCA_001465055.1 Ptychodera flava | reverse complement strand
AGTTCTCACTTCCTGTATCCCTTTGTTTTGATTTGTTTTCAGTTAATCGTTCCCAAACGTTCTCAACGTTTGTAGTACAACATTCTACTCAGAGAATTTGTTGTTCTAAGTCTGGAAGACATGCCTATATTCGAATAAACCACGTGAAACTTAGATCGGATATTTGCTTCGTCTTATTTAAGAGGGAACGCATTACGGAATATCAGTTGTAGACGACTATTGCATAGTAGTTGCAGACAAATAATTTTGAGTCTTAGGGAATTTGTTTGCGCGCTACATTTATATTGTGTCTAATCATACAGCGATATCAAAATAATGCTGTTCATGCGTACTTCACTAGTATTGTCAACGAGTATCACCCTTATCTTCAAGCTAGCCAGTCTTTGGTAAAATTGAAGCATGAGTTGCCACACAAATCGGTTCATCACCTATTACCTCAGTTTCGCTTTGAAACAGCATCCTTTACTAGATATTGGTAAATCAACAAGCTTTGACAATGTCACCCCAAATCTCCTTCAAATAGGTGCAGCCAGTGTTGCTGATTCTGTTGCAAATATTTTCAAATTGTCAATTGTAAATGACTTCTTGATTGTTCTAAGTTTTAAGTGTGTTAGGGTCGTATCTGTACACAAAAATGGTTGAAAACAAGATATGAATAATACAAACAAATTCCGTTTTACCTGCTCCTTCGAAGATATAATAATAATAATAATAATAATAATAATAATAATAATATTTTCTAACCGTAAATCGATGAAGTGTTCTAAACGGTTCACAAAATAACTCTTGACACTAAAAAAGCGCAGGAAAATTCTAAAAATATTAAAAAGACAATTAATAAAAGCTTTGCGGAAAACCTTCGACGGTAATGCACATTCTCATCTCAGTCTGTAAGTCGTTCCGTAAACGTGAAGCGACATGGTTGAAGGTCCGTTTGTACGACAGAAGACCTCGTGAACGGAACCTAAAGCAAGCCCGAATTTGAAGAATGCAGACGACGGGTAGTACTCCTGGGTGTAACAAGATTAACAATACAGATAGATCCAAGTCAATGAAGTAGCTTAAAACCAGTAGTAAGACTTTGAATTCAATTCTATGATCGATTTGAAGCCATTGCAGTGAAGTGATCTTAAAACAGGAGATATGTGATCGTGCTTGTGGCAGCCAGGCAATAGCTGCAGTTTCCGTAGTAAACATAAAGGAAGCCCAAGAAACAATACAGTACAATAGTCCAACTTAGAAAAAATGAAAGCATTAATGAGCCTTTCAAGTGACAAACGTGGGAGAAATTTACAGATGCGAGCTATATTCCGTAAATGGAAGTATACACTCTTTCATGTGGATGTCACATGCCGCTCCATCGTCTATCGAGTAGAACACCAAAATTTTTGTCTACCGGCGCTGGGTTCACGAGGGAGCAGCCGATTGCAACATCCAGAGGTCCGAGACGGGAATTTTTTAAAGACATGTTTACAATAGTTTTTATGATTATCTTCAAATGAATAGTCCTTTGATCGGTTCTCAGTCAGGTTTCAGGAAACTTCATTCATGCCAAAGAAATTTGATTAAACTTACGGATCAACTTTTAAAAAACGCTGATCAAGGTCTTTACAGTTTTGATGTTTTTAGATTTGTATAGAGCTTTTGATCTCGTTGATCATGATATTTTTATTAGAAAACTGTCTATTTATGATTTACATGTCTTTTGTTCTGTCATGACCTTTACCATTGTGTGCTGCTTTTCTACACAGCAACTTTGAAATATCATCTGAATGGTAGTATTACAATTTAAAGACAACCTGCAATGGTCATCGTGTTATTTATTGAAAAGTCAGTAGAAGATATCAAAACAATATCAAAATTAAATGTTGATAGGTAAATTATTTTTCGCATTTTAATGTGAAGGCAGTACAATCGAACTCAAAGCTTCATCTTGTTTGATCTCCGCGTTAAGATTTCATTTTTTTGACAGTACTCAGTGCGGGCAAAATATTTGTTATTAAAGGTCCAAATCACACAGCGTAATACCATTTAAGGTAGTATGCGCCTCGAAAGTGAACGGCTGAAACGTTTTGCTCAAACTTTCCTCAATGAAAATTTCGACCATTCTCTTACCAAATCAAGAATAAAAATCAGAGGTACTAGAGAGACGAACTACCTAATATTTCCCAATATTTTAAATTCAAAATGGCCGCCAACTCTATGAAGAAGAAGAACTTTTTGATTTTCGAAAACTAAGACAGTGAAAAGATTTCTTACACCAACAGCTTTAAAATGAACACCACAAGAGGTAGATATGAAAAGATTCATAAAAGGATTGTCTATGGCTGTCGCTGAATGGTTAACCTTTCTAATGGTCAACAGAGAACAGGACGGGAGACAGGGCACATCCCCGACGAACGCCCTTGTTTAGTACTAATTCGTTGGAAAAATGACCATTTTTTTCTTTTAAATGACAGCAGTAAAACTAGTTAAGAAAATGCGTATTGTGACAGTTCGATACACATCGCCGAAACCCGCCTCCGAGAATGTTCACAACGTCACGCGATTCTAAACGGCTACAAGGCAATTGTAACGGTTCAACAGGGTAATTTAATTTGAGTATGCCTGACCACTAAGCTTATAGGCGACGCAAGGGTACTCATGTATCAAGGGGCGAATTTTGTCATGCCAAAAACAACGGTAAAATTCAACACTTAAACCATCTGAACCTGGAGACTTGTTTACTGCCATACTATTGAGGGCTGGCTACGAGACATTCATTTCCTGGTAATTCGCCCTCACAAATACTATTCTGGTAGTCAGAAAGTTGGGGAATGGGCGTTTCACCAAGAAAATCCTGATATAAGTTACTGTAAAATTGCTTCTGACCCCGTGAAATTTCTGTAGCAAACACGCGCGTACCATCACTTGTACAAATTGATTTCAACTCTTTCTTCGTTCTCACCTTTTCCACCCAACGCGTTTTACAGCGAATTTGTGCGCCTTCAGCAAGAATGGAACACAAATCTTCCAAACATTTTTCAATTGTACTGTAAATCTATTCTTTAACACAGGTCTGCTATAGTCAGATTCATTTTCCGCATGTTTTCAGGCTCATTCTGTAGGGAAATATGAGCTACGTAGTCATATGTAGTCCGTCTACTACCTCATGAGCTGCTAAAGAGTTATTTGGTCAGGTTAATGAAGGGGATTAGGGAGGGAGACTGTTTTCTTTGAAATACTATAAAAAGATAGCTAGGGTAAAGTAATAGGCACACAATAGACACAGCTAAGGCTTGTATAATGAAAAAAAAATACTTGAATCATATTCATAACTTGATCATATTCATAACTTCTAGAAAAATATTGCTCGCGATACCCTGTGCTTTAAATTGTCAAATGAGCCCTGTGCGGGTCTCGAACTTGATCTGCTATTGACCGTGGAGTCGAAAGGCTTGGACTCTACCAATGCGCCACCATTCTTCGACCCACCTCCACCCTTGATCAATCACAATTTAACCAATTTTGACAAATTAATGCTTACATTTGATTCTAATGTTCCAACCGTACGGCATAATTATGGAAAAATCTTTGATTTATCGCAGTTCAAGTTGAACACGTCGAGCTTTGGAACAAAATGTAATGTCTTGTTGCTTTCGTGAGTATATCAGGTGCTTTTGCAACTATCGAGTCGGTCCTGCAAGACGGTATTCGCCGTTTCGATTTTCAATGGTAAACATTACAACAATTGTATTCCTAAATTAAATCAGTGGTAAATAGTATCAGCTTTTGAAAACTAGAAGTCTTCTTCATCAGATACTATAGCAGAAGCAAAGACTATCTAGCTTGTAGCCCCATGCACGTTGGGGTACGTAGAGTTACCGTCCTCCACGCAAAACAGGACTGCAGCCGAATCAATAGCACATAGAAAATTTATTCACTGTCAAAACAAGGGGGTATTGTTGTTTGAAAGACAACAAGGGAAGTGTTAAAATGGGCATAACAACAACAAGTGAAACTGCCAACCAAAAAAATACAGTAATCTCGCTTGTACCTCAATCTGTGCAGTGTTCAAGAAAGATAAATATAAGTCTCTATGTAGACTAGATTCTCAGAGATTATCATCGGTAAATTCACTTTCGTGTCTTTCCATCCTACCAGTGCCGAATGACTATCTCTTAAACAAGTTGTCTCGTCCCCTTTTCCACAGCCTTGTTGAAGAAATGCCTGAATAATTTATTTCTATACACAACTTGAATTGTTAATCCCTCAAGTTATTCAAGTCAGCTATAGCTTAAAGCGCAGTGTTCGTCGCGCTGCGCATGCTCCTGAGGGGGTCCCCTCTCGTTGACAACGTATCCGAGAATGCCGCATGAGGTTACGGATTGATTATTATGTTTGCTATATTGCCGCTGATATGGCGGCTGATTTGTCACAAGCATACCAACTGACCAAATTTAACACGCAATAAAAGGCCAATTAATATGAGTTATATATCTGCTGAATATTGAACAGTAATTACACGCTGGATTGAGATCATATTTGATCATGATTTTCTTGACTCAGTTGAATGGGGTTCTCTCGAGCCATGGAGCTAAACACTTACCCGTACGCGTGTATATGCCAACAGACTATCATGAATGACCGGGCTCTGGTCTACGACATCGCTAGCAAGGACGAGAACTTTCGTTTCAAGAGGCCCAACAGGAGTACTACAATTAACAAAAACGCAAGCTACAGAAATCTACAGCTCGCAGAGCAATGCCCGCTGCAGCAAGAAGCATCTGTTCCGTTAGCTCTGCATGGCAAGGCTGTGTGTTACCGGCGTTACACAGCTTCCCACCACAATATTCCTTTTACATGTTAAAACTTTGCTAAAACATGATTAAAAGAAAACATGTTTGCTCTAAATAAAAGGATATGTAATCAGCAGCGTCTGCTCACTGACTAGTAGGCCTACCACCATTCAAATTAGAGATTGGTTCATCAGAAAGCCTGATTACAATTTACTCCAAATTTTATTACAAATCACTGCAGTGATTGTTATTAAAAATTACTCCAATTTTTTTTTACAAATTACACATTATTAGCTGTGCTTTTACGGTTTCAGGTATAAAAAAGTCTTCTCAGACACTGCGCACATCAGATTTGGCTACAACTCATAAATATAGCTCTCTAAGGCTTCTCAGGAGATATGATTGGAACCAAGCAAAAGACACCCTTTTTTTTGCTCTTGTCCGTTGTTTTTTTATAGGCGTGATAGTACTTTGTTGATAATAGTGATAGTAAAGAGCAGACAATTTTCCATACATAAGTGCGTGAATAAGAATGTCAGCAGCGGGACCAGGGTAACTAATTGTCCGGTAAAAGACTGACATCTTCGATACCACAAGTACGGGTATTTGAATGTCGAATGGCTGCGATTAGACGACAGGTGTGCTAATCAAAGGGGCGACAATGGCCGTCAGCGGGCAGTTAGCGAAAGCTTTACCCGAAAAAGGATTGACAATCTGCCGTACTCAAGGTCCGTGAAATTGAATGACTCTGAGCGGGCAGCTTGCGATAAGTGCCCGATAAACAGCCGACTATCGTTCGTACGTAAAGTGAGGGAATTTCAATGTCATAAACGGATAGAAGCCGACAAGTATGCCGCTGCAGTAATACCAACCTCCCGTCAGAGAAGTAAATAAAAATAAAAATGTACAAATTTTATTGTGCATCTACATTTGCCGCACCTGCCAAACATCAATTTAGATTAATTTTATATTCACTTTTCAATAAGTCAACAAAAATTAAATGACAGAAATGCCTATTGATGTGTGGGAGTGGCAGTTGTTCTATGGGGATTTTAATATCTTCCCCGAGGCAGTTGACGGCCGTGCTGATAGAAGCTTAATAAAGTCTCGTACTGCTCTTGAGCGGTCAAACCAAGTCTTGACAGAATGGATGTAGCCCTGTGTTGTCTTTTATGGGGAATTAGGCGACAAATGTGTCCGGTAAAGGTTTGGCATTACCGACCAGTAAAATTGCCGAGGACAAGCAAGTCAGATGGCAGGAATTTGGCGACAGATGTATCCGATAAAGGGCTGACAATTTTCCGGACATAAAGAGCGTGAATAAGGATGTCAGCCGGCGGGAGCTGGGTACACAAGTTTCCGGTAAGACTGACAATCTTCGGTATCACAAATACTGGAATACGAATGGCGGATGGCGGCGATTGGACGACAGGTGCGCTCATTGAAGGGGCGACGAATTTCCGGTACTTAAAGTGCGACGATTGGAATTGCATTCATTCGGCTGCTGGGAACAGGTTTTCCGGAAAAGAGGTGGAAAATTTCCCGTACAAAAAGCGCGTAGATAGTAATCGCTGTCAACGCGCAGCAGACCACAGGTGTCCCCGGAACAGGGGCGACATTTTCCGTACCAAAGAATATGGATTGCCAATGGCCGTCAGCGGGCAGTTAGCGAAAGTTTTACTCAAAAAAGGATTGACAATCTGCCGTACCTAAGGTCCGTGAAATTGAATGACTCTGAGCGGGCAGCTTGCGATAAGTGCCCGATAAACAGCTGGCTATCTTCCTTGCCTAAAATGCGCGAATTTCAACAGTCGCAAACGGGCCAGAAGCAGACACAGTATGTACAAATGTACAAATTTTATTGTGCTCTTCTTCTTCAAGTCCTTTTAATATTGTTTTCCCGATTGTATCTCTCATCAGTAGAAGTGACATAATGGTAAGTAGCACATCGTCTCGATTGCGTCAACCTCGGATAACTGGACTCAAGCATGAGGAAGTATTAATATCGTACGTCATCTGGAACAGAGAGAAAATAAACTCCTCACGTTTGGCGCCCCCTATAGCGTTTAGGCAAATGCCACATATGTGTCTTACAACTCTTAGAGTTTGATATTAGTAGTCAACTTGTACCCTGGATCCTTGACTTTCTAACAAATAGATCACAAGGGTTTTTGTCAATGGTCCCATGTCCTCTTTGATAAAAACAAATAACGGCCGGTTTTCCTCGGGGTTGCGTTCTGTCTCCTTTGTTTTACCGGTATATCCTTTATACTGATGATTGTAGAAGTACACATGAAGGTAGCCATCCTGTAAAGTTTGCCAACAACAATGCTCTGCTTTCACTTCTACAGGGATCAGAATGCCATCATGGTCTCGCCCTTGGCGAGTTTGTTGAGTAGTGTGATAATTCTTACCTAAACTTAAATGTTAGGAAAACTAAGGATATGATAATCGATTTTAGAAACCAAGAACGCAACCCTCCGACAAGCATTGTTCACGATCAAGAAGTTGCGATCGTCTTTAAGTATACCTACCTTAGTTCCATGCTTGATAACAAATTAAAATTGGATTTCAACACAATGTTATCTTGAAGAAAGGGCAACAACGTTTGTATTTTGAAGGAAACTGCGTTCATTCATGGTTGATAGAGAAATCTTATCCCTTTTTATAAAACTTACATTGAAAGCGTTATTTTATCCTCGTTCATCTTTTGGTTTCTGAATCTGACAAATAAAAGTAAAAGTTCACTTGATAGAATTGTGTCACTTAGCTCAAAATTAATTGGAATACCCCAGAGAAGTCTGTCATCATTTTATGATCAGCAAGTACTTAGGAAAGCCCGCTCAGTTGTTTCATCTAGTAACCATATTATATCGACAGAATTCGACATACTTCCCTCTGGTTGGCGTTTTAGATGCCCGGCTTGCAGGTCAAACCGGCGCATTCATTGCCATCGTTGTGCGACTTTTAAATGATTCGTAAACTGTCTTGTGTGATTGATAGCGTTCTGTGTCCATGTACTTTTTTGTATATTTTTGATAACTTGATGCATTGCATTCGAGCTACACTTTTTAATTGCCAGTGTTTGGGATGAATAAAGTTCTATTGAATAGACGATGTTCCGCTGATTGCGAGATCTCGCGAGACTTTAATACATGCCCGAAGACACAGGTTTCCAGCTTAGTAATACAAGTCAAATTTTGTATGGAACTAGAAAAAGTGCAGAACTGAGCAAAGATTGCAACTTCATATATTTTATGCAGTGTTTAACGTAATTAGCGACTTGTCCTGTTTTACGCAGTTTGTCCTGTGTTGCGAGAACACGTCCACTGCGAACCACATATTCTCGCGATATCTCGGAATGTCTCGCACGGTTCGGAACATGGTCAATTGAATTGAATGCTGCTTTGAACTTTATTGAATAGATACACGTTGATAAATACTACGTTCGTGTACTGCAAATTTACATGTACATTGATATGTCCAAATGCAAGGACTTGAGTGATAGCAATTTGAAGCTGAAACAATTGATAAATTGCACAAATTCGGCTTGAATAAATACTGTATTTTTGCATTTGTGTTTCGGATAAAGGGCTTTTCATTTATTCCCAAACTTAAAGCTCCGTTAGCCGTAACTTTAATATATTTACATTTCTTGCTCGTATTCTACTCGAAAAATCACATGTTCAGCTTCCTAACACAGCCTGTATGTGACTATAGGACCCGACTTTATCGTTGATAACTGAACTTTGGTCAAGATAAGAATTATTTTGTTAACAAAAATGTTGTATTTTGCAAACAACTCGTTGTGTTAGAAAGGATAGGTCGTTGCATTTAGGATTCAGGGGAATTTAAGGAAATAAAAACGTGTTTTAAATTATAAAAAAATCAATACTGTCAAAGTTCACGCTTTTCCATGTACAGCGTAAAATAATACTTTACACTTGCCCGTGTAACTGTGGAATCTTAAAAGCTACACTGTGTTTTCAATCTGATCCTTATTCACGATTTAGAAACATTGGTATTTGATTTAGGTCAGGTGGAAGATAAAAAGTTGTAAAATACTGTTTACAGGTCACTAGGAGGGCAACATAGCAATTCGTTAGTTCAGTCTCTTTTTATCAGGTAAAAAGGTCGATTGAGGACCACACACACACAGCCTCAGGACAACAAAAAGGCCGTATAGTGAGAAGAATATTATTTCACAGCGTTGACGTATCTTCCTAGCATTGCGCGAGCCATTGCAACCGATAATCATTCTGACAACAGGGCACGAAGAAAACGTCCCTGTGACCCATGGGAACTTACTAAGGTCTCTGCACTTTCATTGTCTTTGAAGCCAAATGTTGAGAGATATCCTCCGAACAGTTGTCTGAGAATGTAATCCGTACTTGTTGCAGGCACGAATTCTGTAAGGGGAGTAAAAAATTGTACCAGAGTTACTACTGTGTCAGTCTAGAGTTATTAGAGACAATATTTGAAATATCTGAATTCTCAGTCAGTGTGAATGAAAGTGCAATTGAAGTTGAAGTAGGCCACGCAAGAAATTGTTCGTGATTACTGCAATATCGATGTTGATGTCAAAGGTCAAGTTCTGACATCAAAGCCAACAGTATTGCCTTGCTCGATTAGCAAAATTCACTCAAAGATAATCAGAAATTCGTCTCGCCAGTGTCCTGTTTTGATAGCGATTATGAAGGAACAATGCTCTTTTGACTATTCATTGCGTAAATATGAACTATATTATGACTATGATAAAAGCATTCAATAGTGCATATTCGATCAATGTGAAGTGCTATGGTAACCTCCATCAGCAGGAATAAACGTGATATCACAAGTCCGAAATTAAGATGTTTGCGAAAAGACGACGTTTTTAAGCAAGATAAAGCTTTAACCGGATTCAGAAAACGGCTTTTTCCCTTGATATGTACAAATATATTAGTACAGCGCTTGCCAATCATGATGAAAATTGCACAAATTAACCAAATTCAGAAGACAAACGGGATGTTTTATCACGTGGTCCAACCTTTGCACACCGGCTACTTTATTCACTCTTGAACTCACAAATCTTGATTATTGTAAACTTTAAAATGACGTTTACAAGTTGTTCAGGATTGTCAAATCGTAACTCTACGACCTACCTTGACTTAGTCGACAAAATCAGCTTCACCATCTTGTTTATTTGTTTGAACAAAGTGGGGTCAAAGGTTGTGATTTTATCAACCCAAGATTACCGATTGTAAGCAAACAGTATAGCAATTTAATCATTAGTACTGCTTATGTAGCCGAGCTGATGGTTTGCAACTTTATGAACACTTCATAACTAATGTTATTACCTAAAATTTAATTCTCATTATGTTTAACGGACTTCCTGAACGCAATTTACTAGTTTCCTCTGCAACAACATTAAAATTAAAGATTGACTTATACAATAAAATGCACTGTAGCTTTCTGTGTTTTGCTATTAAAAAGTCAGTCAAACAAAAGTGTCCTTCATTCACTTTATTTTAAAGGGAAACGTTACAGAGATAGAATAATACTACAACTTTGGATTAAGCGAACTTTCCGTTTATTTATCATTTATAATACTCACTGTTTGTAAAATGGTTAAAGATAAAAACATCTTTGGGGTAACGATTGTAAACATATCAGTGACATTGTGTATCATTTGAGGTCACTGCATAATTAATATCAAAATTGCCGAACTTCTCAGATGCTATGAAATGTTTCGTCAGAAATCCACTGAAACCTGTGAAGCAGTAAATATGCTGATCATGTCTGTGAATAAATTATCAATTTGATGACGATATTTCAGGCAAATTTCCATAAGCGTTTTCAGTTTCTCTGACAGTGAGCGGTATAACGTTGTCGAGCAAACGTGAAGTGTCTTTCGAATTAACCGCACGAACGGCCACTTATGCCATTCAAGATACAATCATTTTTCTCATGTCTACAAGTTCAAAGATTCTTCCAAATAAGGGAATATTTCAAATAAATCGACCCCAGAATAATTTATGGTGTCTTGGTGACCCCATCAACCCCTGAAAGAGAAAGCATTAATTAACTGTTAACTTCAGCATTAGATAAATGAGTCGAGATAATAAATGGCACAAGGTAATAAATGACACCAGGTAATACAATCCATTCGAAGTAATAAGTTCAACGTATTCGGCCATGGCAGATATTTAAGTCCATCGAATGAACCCCCTCCCTCAACGTTCAAATCAGAGGACATAATTATTAGCATGAGAAAAATGAATACCTATATTTTGCAATTCTCTATTCGTCTTGTTGAACCATTATTGAATGAAGAAGATCAAGCATGCAGTAACGACTCACTCTCTCTCTCTCTCTCTCTCTCTCTCTCTCTCTCTCTCTCTCTCTCTCTCTCTCTCGGTGAACATATGTGAAAAAGAGCTCTGCCTTTTTGAACGGATTTTGTGGTATTAGGACTTTTCTCCTCATTAAATATCGGCCCCATAAGGTTGGTTTGTACTTCTATTCTGTACTTTCTTTTTTTGGGTATTTTTGGTGTCTTGTAAGTCGATTGTGGTAGATTTCTCTGAGTGGTGAATTGGACTGGTAAGCCATACCAATATGGCTGCCGCCCCGTCTGACTCGATGGACAATGACGATCTTGATCAGGTTTTTCAAAACTATCATCGAAACACAGCGTTAAACTCAATAGTTTAGAAAGGGAAACACTTGATGAATATATTGAGTGTCTTGCCAATATCATCCATGCTCGTGACATTCAAGCTGCCTCAAGGATGACAAAACTGGGTTTTTTTTCTCAAAAGTCTCGACAGGTTACACAGGTTTGTACTGAAGGTATTGTATATATGTGGGAGAGTTGTTTGTTTTACATGTTCAGGTGATTCAACCAGTAACGAAAGTAATTATTTCAAATGTCCCCCGTTCGTTGGCAGAGAATTAACGGATTACGGCCAAATACTAGGCAATACTTTCCGTTACATTTCACACAGTTGGCTGTCGTAAGTCAGATCTCAAATATGTTAAATCCTTTCGCACACAGGTGTCCTGCGTATTCACTACGAAGGGAAATTCTATGCTGTTTATATGTCGACTGATGCCCTAAGATGCTTTCTTTGTAACGGTAAAGGGCACATCCGCAAGAATTGTCCTAAAAACAGTGCTTCTGAAAAGCCTGAAACGTCAGATAATGCTGAACAAGGTGATGGGCAGAGCGGACTTGAAAATGAAGGCTCGCCTTCACCACATGGCGTTGATGGAGATAACAATGAAACTGTGAATGTCTCCGATGAAAATTTAGACAGCCTCAAAGTGTTTCTGACATTGCTAAACTTGACTCCTGTGAATGTGTCAATGTGCCGTCTAATGATAATGATTCAGACACAGAATTAAATGCTGATGAAACATCTGCATCGTTATGTATATTAACCACTGCAACTCTAGAAACAGATGAACAAATCAAACGAACAAAACACCATGTCGATGATGACAGCGAAGATAAAACCTTGCATATTCAAAGTAAATTTAAGGCGATATCGGACACAGATGATGACATTTCTGACAGTCCAACAAAAATAAACCATGGCGTCTGTCACAGAAGACAACCTAATTCAAACAGATGCTGGAAATGTTGTTGACCGCGATACAAATGATGAAGCTGATGGGAATATTTACAGCGAATGCAAATATCGTACCAAATTCTGGTCGTTATCAAGCTCTTAGTACAGTTTGTAGCTATGACTCTGGAAGTGAGTCTGGTTACAGCGATTATGAAACCTGCTCCGTGGAACAACCTTTGTCAAAATGTGACACAGTTCCTTCATAAGAAAAGCGTTTCATTTTTCTTGAAAATATCAAAAAGTTAACAAACATGTAAAGAGCTGTCGTGATCTTTGCCCCGATTTTGATAATCTGCTTCAGACGCTATTGATCGCTTTGAAGGTTCCTTCAACTGATAAACAGTTAAAGCAAAGAATTTGTAAGTTGATGAAAAAATTAAGGAACGATATGAGAAGGAGAAGTCTAAAATCCTTTCTGTAATTTTGTCTGGTTTTTATCTTTCTCTTTCACGATGGGTTATATTTCACACTGTTTACCTCTTTACTCCTTGTTTTGACTCAGTAGTCAATTCTCACTACCAACACTAAGGGTTGCAGAGATCGTGTGAAACGTTACAGCATTCTCGAGACTTTAAAAACCCAGTTTGATTGCGACTGAGTATTTCTGCAAGGGAACATATACTGTGTCACAGACTGTGTTGAGAGAATAACCTTTGTGGAGAGTGTTGTGGCGAGGTTATATTGAATTCTCGCACTTCAATATGACTTCAATATCTCAATTCAACGGTTGACATTCTGCAAAGCAATGATATTATCCAAGGTCGCCCTCTTCATGTTCACGCCAAACTCAATAACCATGGGTATCACTTTATTAATATTTATGCTCCTAGTGATGGCCAATCCCGTCTTGTTGTTTTCCAACACCTTGAACGCGATTCATCAGTCATTCGATCCCAACATCCTTGGCGGTGATTTTAACTGTGCCGTCGACCCCGCTGTGATAGACACATTTGCCGAGAACCACATAGCCAATCTTCAAATTTTCATCTGAAATTACTGAAACGGTTCATATTAGTTGACACATGGAGACATCTTCATCCTAACAACCGTAATTACGCCTGCCATGGACACAACGTGCATGCGCGAACCGATCGTTTCACATTAATATACACGTCTCTGACAGGATTCAACTGTAGCGATTAACCCTGTCACTAATTCAGACCATAGTGTTATTCATCTTCGCTTTACCGAAAGAGAAAAAAACATCAAAGTACATGTTGGGCGTTGAATACATCTTTATTAGATGATGATGCCTATAAAAGCCTCTGATCAATGAATTTTGGCGGGATTGGACGATGTAAACATCAGAATTCCACTCATTACACGAGTGGTTGGATTCTGGTTAATTTCGAATTAAGCGTATGTCACATAAGTATAGCATTTGCCGTCGACAAAATGAATTGAAAGTCAAACAAAACCTTCAAAAAGAGATCTTCTCTATCTTGAAAATATGTTCTCGTCCGGGAAAATGAATTTTTCAGAATATGAACAGAGAAAGGCTTCTTCAGAAGAGATACCAAAGGTGCATGAAGACAATTAATCCAGATTTCAATACATTAACGAATGTGATAAATCAACGCGCTACTTCTTTGATTGAGAGAGACGCAGAAGTGCAAGGAAAATGATCACTCATGTCAAACTTGCAGATGTCATTAATGACGTCCCTTCAGAATCTGTCATTCGAACCCCCACACGGGATTTTCTAAAGCCTTGTACACTCCCGAAGAACCAAGCCCTGATAGTCTGCAAAACAAATTGACTGGCGTTCAAAAATTAAAGGATAACACTAAACAAGCAGTCGACTTGCCAATTACTTTCGAAGAACTTTCTTAAGGCAGTTGGTACTGTACAGAACCATACGTCCCGTGGTATCGACAAAATTCCTACTAAATTCTACAAATGTTTCTGGAATATCATTGGTACTGATTATTATGATGTTTTCTTAAATTCTTTGCAAACTGGACAGCTACCGCTATCGTGATCACTGATCACTTTGTTGCCAAAGAAAGATGATAATATGGTCTTCTGAAAAACTGGAAACCAGTCTGGCTTCTTTGTACAGACTACAACATTTTTTCAAAAGCGCCCTCGCTCTCTGAAAGATGTATTTGGTGAAGATCAGACTTATTGTTCCAGAAAGATCAATATTTGATGATATTCATCTTAACCGCGATACACTCCATTATGCAAATGAGCGACAAATACCATTGGCTATCGTTTCACTGAATCAGGAAAAAGCTTTTGATAGAATACATCAGGATTATTCGTAAAATACTTTACAAGCATTTGGTTTTGGTGAAAACTTTATCAATTGTATTGGACTTAATTACAACAACGCACAAAGTATTAAAAAATTTTAATCGCGATCTTACTGCAACGTTTTCATTTGGTCGTAGCATTCGTCAAGGATGTGCTTTGTCAGGACAGCTCTACGCTATTTGCATTGAACCGTAATTACACAAGCTACGTACCAGTGGGGTTTCGGATGGATTACAGGTGCCATGCTCAGAATCACGGAAAAAACACTCAGTCTGGGTATCTTGATGACATCAGCGTCTTTGTTACTCGCAATAGTGATTTTCATTCATTGTCTTATATTGGTTAATTACTGTTTTGTTGTTTTCTGCGAGGAAATGACATCTGCATAGACAGTAATTAAGTACAAGCGAATCGATTATATATTGAAAAAAAATTAAAATAGTGTTGAATGTGGAAGTTCTATTCTATTGTTTGCTCATATCCACCTAATTTTCATGGATCATCTTTTCAGTAGTTGATACCGATTTAGTATACACAATTATCCTTATCGCCTAGATAGACAAAGGCAAAACCGGTGAATGTGAACTCTCAGTAGAATTGTGATTCGCCATCTTGAACCGCTTGATTCTCAAATAGCTATGATACTCTGACTTGTCCGTTAGGTAACTTCTGAAAGCAGTAACATCATTATATGAAGCTGGAAATGTATGTAATCGCCTTTACTGACATTCAGATTCTGCTCGATTAAAGTCGATGTGCCGCACTGTACCCACCATTAAAAGCCAAGTCCAGGAAAGCAATCCTATGCATAACAGGTTTTGAAGAGAGCAAAAAGGTGTGCGCTGAACTGAAATTTATCTCCAACAGGCAATATCACCTCATCGTGCGGGCGATGAAGCGTCTTCAAATTTGATATATAATATGTACTGTCGCTCTAGACTGAGTCTCAGACTGTCACCATAGACGGATAATACGAACGTTAACTTTGACTGTGTTTTCCTGCATGGTATCAAGTACGTATCAAACTACACATCCCGAATAAAAGCCCATTAAATGTTATAACATCCCATGGTTGTTGTCTCACTGGTTCCATAAAACGGAAACTTACAATGTCCAACCTGCGTCATCCTAAACATTATTATTTACCACCAGCCCTAAGTTACCATAGAATGGCGTTGAACCTTTCCAAAACACAACTACCCTTCTCCACTCCCTAGTCTAGTGTATACCATCTATACAGCGCATGACATAACTAACTGGTTCTATTTCAGGTGGGGTACCGCTGATCATGCTAGCATTTTCAATATCACATTTTCAATATCACATTATATCCCAGGAGACAACATGACAAAATCTGCATTGATCTTATTGTGCGATGATAATCGACTGAATTAACTGAATTTGCATTACTTTGAAGAACATATTTCTTCAGACGTAGAACGTATTGTTTGGCCAGAAAGCCCCCCGCAAAAGCTGAAATTTATGTTTCTATTGATGTGTCAACACATCACCGCCCATGCCTGCT
>LD344253.1:121681-177862 GCA_001465055.1 Ptychodera flava | reverse complement strand
CAGACCATCGAATAAAATAAATAATTAAGCAATCATTCGCCCAGCTAGGCAGTGATTTTTCGCACGGATTGCCCTGAGAGCACTTAAGAAGGCCCTAAGGTGTGTATAATTTCCTGTTACTAGTGATGAAAGCCCATGTTTAATCGATTCCAAGCCACATACCCTACGGTCTTCATTATTAAGATCAGAAAATGGCAAAAGCCTTATATTCAATCGGCCACATTTTTATGTACATGCATTGATCAAACCCATTATTACGGATTCCTGTAGATCCTGTAAATGGATTTTTTAAAGTTCTACTGGCTGCGACGTTTTTGTATGATTCCATAATTATACTTTCACAAAGGAATAAATTCATGTAGGCGCGTGCTTATTTAGGAGTTTGTTTACAGATAAACAATACGTGCAAGTTTGACCGAGATAAATTGGAAATTGTTAGAGTATACTCAAACATAGCCGCCACCGTGTCAATATGTCAGAAAAACGGCTGCCAAACACCTATTTGAATCCTCACAGAACAACAAGTGGACATCCATTCGAATCTATGCCACCGAATGCCCTCAACACGCACGGTTATTCACTCTGGTTATTTGAACGAAGGGCAAGGCAATGACTTGCCCAATCGATCACAAATTAACTCTATGTTTCTTTGATACAGATAAATTAAATTGTAGAATTCAAAGATCACCTGAGGATATCGGAAGATAGTAAAATAATCGCAATCATACCAATCCATAATCGAATAACACTAGGTCAAAGTTCGTAATACAATAGTTGTAAACATAAACACAAAATAGCACAGAACAGACAGTATATCACCGGTACACACAACAAAGTCAAATTCATGAAAGAAAGATATATGGACCTCTGGCCAAGAGACCAACTATTAAATGTCAATTAATCATGAAGATGTAGCTAACCGCTTTTTAAATTACAAACAAAAGGAAGACCTGAGAAATTTTAATGAAAGGATTCACAAAGCTATTTACTTCATCTTTATCTACAACAGCCGAAATGGAATCCGGGCATAGGGATCAAAGTGTGCACGCATTTGTACGTTACAGACTTCATGGAAAGAACCCCGTCCGGGATCCCTTGATGCTGCACTTTTAGCTGGCGGAGATTCACTTTCAGCCTTTAACGGAAATTCACACTCGTTTCAATAACACCATTTTCCCAAGGATTAATGAGTTATTTTCCTGCGAAATGCGACCATTTCGATAGTTTGTATGATACGAACTGCAGAGCAAAGCCTAAGAGTGAGATGCCGCGGTACGTCATAGGTAATCTATTTTTAAGCAAAATTTCTGTCAAACCACAAAACAAACTTAAAGTGAACAAGTTGATTCCAGATGAGAAAATAAATAGGTAAACGTTACAATACAATTAGCAACTTAAAATAGTCGGTTACAAAATTACATTGTACGGAACAAGGCTGTTGACTTTTGAAGTTCTACAACTTCCTTTTTAAAACACTTGGAAAAATGAATTTCAAACCGTCGATGAAGAGCGGATGCACAATCTATAGCGATTGGCCAGATTTCAGGCGTCTCACGTCACTTAAAGGTCCAATGTTAGACGATCGGGACCATTGATATAAAGGTAACCAACAACGTTCCTTCATAGCAACTGCTGTACGTCATCAGCAGTCTACAGTTGCGTTAGCTAGACAACCACGGCAAACAGTGTCAAAGAACGAAAGATTTGTGTTATAAATACCTTTTTGGAAAATTAAAATCGATGAAGTGTTGTATGTTCACCTCCATGGAAACACGTGCTGAAAGCACATTTTCGGTTTGTGTTTTCACCGAAGTGAAGTTCTTGTAATGCTATCGTCTTATGTTCAGAAAGGGTTTGTCAATCTGCACGGGATTAATTAGTAACATTATGTTTGATATTTTCGCGCCTTTTGTTATTCTGGTGTCATGCTTTCTGGGTAAGTGTAAAGTATTTAGTATATTCGGATTAATTTTTTGTGTGTAGACGTGGACATAATCTTTATATTGCTATCAAACGAAAGAAAAAAGTCGCGCTTCTTTTAGCTCAAAGTTCCGAGATATTTCACCCATCTAAGATGTGGTTTTATTATATCTCGCGTATCAGATAATTAATTTTTAATGTAAATCGGCTTGATGAGTCTCATTCTATGTCGACAGAACAACACATTCCGACTTAACTAAATCTAGTTTCTTGCGTAAACCTTCAAACCCTTCCTTGGTCTGGCAACTTGTACAGGGTATTCGTTGCTCAACATGCGACGTTTAATATTTTTGGTTATTCCATATGCTTTTGGGTTTTCTCAGATTCTGGTTTTTACGCTGTCATCAAGAAACAAACAAAAACAAACCTATATCATCTTCGTAGTGACACAGTAGCATCATGTTTTGTATAAGCCTTTCCATACTTAAATAAGTTAGAAGAGACGCGACCATAAGATACTTACAATAACTTTACTTGTGTCTGTATCACTTTTTATCAATTTAACAGACGTTGTTCCTGGTAATTTAGTGTGCTGTTTCTATTGCAGCTAGGTCTTGGATACTGTTGTTATAGATACTGGCACTTTACTATGTTATTATTATTTCTGTTGATGTCTGGCCCCTGAATTAAGGTTTTAGTACGTACAAGCTTGTGGAATATATGGACGTCCGGTACACAAAACTGTTCATTGTGTTGTAAAGTTATTAGTATACACAGTTTGCACGTCTTTGAAGATATCACCTTATTTATCACCACCTCGCAGTATTCTACGACCATTTAAGCCATAGTTTTCTGATCCCTGAATGCTTCCAATATTGCTTGCACTTTAATCGTGGCTTAGTAAATAGATACTAATCAAACACTTACATATTTCACGACAGTGCTGGTCAATGGATGTGAACACTCCGATTGGCATGATATAGAATCTGAATGTTTCATGTACTACAGCCAACCAAAACACTGGCTTGCGGCTCACTCTGACTGTGTATCCAAGGGAGCAACTCTCGCTATATTTAAGAAACAGTCTCAATTCGGGTATTTCTCAGGTAGGTTGATACATACAAACACCATTAGAACTAATTTGGGATAATTGGATGGTGAAGTTATGCCGATTTAATCTACAAATATAATCTCATCTGCTTTTCTTTTTACATTACACACTTATTTTTATGAGTGATTTGCAATATTGCAACATTCAGCTATACGGCACCTAAACATGTTTGAGAAATTTGAAAAATATGAAAATCCAATTATCCCAAATTAGTTCTATCGTGTTTACAGTGAATTCAGGTGTGTACATTGCTGCAGATTTCCCCGACATCTTTCTCAATCTCACGCCTTGGTATGAGAAAAAGGCTGACGACATCATCGACGTCACCCTGCAGGGTTTTCATGGTGAGATGCGAACCGCTCTTGTATGCGAAGTCAAAAAATGAGGTACCGCAAGACGTCATATTGCTCTTTGTGAAAAAGTTATGTGTCTTTCAGCAAATTTCTGTCAAATCAGAACACAAACTGAAAGTGAACAATTTGATTTAAGACGAGAAAATAAATAAGGAATCTTTAAAAACACAATCGGCATTACATTGGAAATAACATGTTACAACATTGCATTACACTGAATATGGCTGTTGGTTTTGCCATTAGCTCGCAATTTTTACGTTTTCTCGGAAAAATATGCAAAATAGACACGTTTCATTTTATTCAGATTTTTGAGTTAATGTACGTAAACGTCGTATGATCATGCTGTTGCTGTGTTTATTGTGCTTTAATGTTCTCACTTGTTATGGCAACGCGAATTTCTTCGCCAAAACAAAACCCCGAATCCCCATTTTGAACCTGATGATGTACCCTGTTGAATCCGTCATCGACGGTATTTTCAAGATATCCTACACAACGAGAAAGCGTTCGTTTTCGTTCGTTTGGTGAAACATAACAGTTTTCTAGTTCCACTGTACCCTATGTTGTGCAAGTCGCCCTCCTTCTTCCTTCAACCATGTGAGCAAATTAAGTCCACAATCGGTCCGCAATTCCAATGTAGAGTGCTATGTTAACATGTTCGTTACTTTATATGTGTAAATTGTTACAAAAAGCACAAATAAAACCAATCATAGGATCGTACAATTCCGGATGTACTTAATCCTATTTTCAAACTTTTACCGATAGGCAAAGTGGCTCCGGCATGGATCGGCTTCACCAAGAAGGACGACGGCTCATGGCGATGGTTCACTGATGATTCAATATCTTACTCAATACCCTGGGCGCCCGGTCATCCAACCTCTGAGGCTGACAGCCTTTGCGTACAAGAGGATAATAACGGAGACTGGTTTACCGTCGACTGTGGTGAGGAGACGGGATACATATGCCGAGAAGAATATGACAACTTTAAAGACTCGTTTGCACAACAGCCGACACAATGGTTACGGCGAGGTGATGTTTGTAAGTATATGTCATGCTAATAATAATGGCATTGACGACGACGACACAAAACGACGCCGGCTATGACGATGGATAATATGGATATTTTGCTCTGTATCACCGCTTTATTTGTCTCCACTGTCAGGAATCGATGGCAATTGCCTCTTCACTGTGTGGCATAACCTATTCACATAAAATTAAAATTAAATGTAAGGCCAAGAAAAATAAAAAGTTTGTTGTTCATCCTCGCGGGCGTCAATTCAGACCCGCCGCGTCATTCTTTTTTTTCTGCTCATGAAGAAATAAAATGAAAAAACCCTAAAAAACGCAAAAATATGCGACGATAGTGCATAACACAGTGTAAACTGTAAACAAAATAACTGACACAAACATTCCATTCAGAACTATACACATATGTCACTGTTATATTAAGCTGTCAAAACTCTGCATTGCTGCACTAAAAGTCAAACCACAGAGCTGTTGCTATACAAAAATAATAAAGCAACACTACTGTGCATCTACATCTGCGTGCATTCCTATGGTGTTTTCATGTTTTTGCGCGTTCTTGTTGGTTGAAGAATAAAAAAAAAATTGAGAAAAAAAACCCGCGTCACCGCATCATTTTGCAATATGTCTGGAATAAGAAACAAACTTTTTATCTTTTCTTGGCCTAATAAGCAAAAACAATCCTTGCATAATTTTGGGGAATAGTTTTCCAGTCGCGCTCGTCGTCTGCAACAATGAATTATCCGTCTTTTCGAAATGACTTTGCAGGGTCGAGTTCCCTCAGACAGGATCGCTTTCGGCATGAAATTCGGGCTGCTGACATTATTACTATTTAGTTTAGTCAAGTTTGTACTTCTCATTTGCATGTAATCAAAATTAAAATGTGATGTATAAGGATGTGTTTAAGGATAGGACATATTTTCTACTACAAAAAAGGTAGATTCATGTAAGTCATTTAATTTGATAGAATGTGAGTCTTTGAGTCCCGCCTGACCAAAAGCCCATTTGATGGGCGTTTGGTTGGTAGAAAGCAAACACGTGAGAGTAGGAAAAACATTCTTGATACAGGTAAATGTACTGGACATAAAACCGGTGGTTTCCATGCGAAACGACTCCGGCAAGTGAGTACCCTTCACAATGCATGACAACGCAAAAAACGTGAACTGTATACTAAAGGTCTTAGAGTCTCAAGAGGGTTATTGCAAGGGAAAGGTCAGCGCCACCGCTGCACGGTAAAATATTGAACTAAAAGTTGCTTTTGGCAATCCTCCTCGATAAAAGATGCATTGTGAGAAATGCTGGTCCGCAGTCTTCACTGACTTTGTTGGGTATGCCCTGTAGCCATAGTGATCATAATGATAAGCCGCTAGTGCAGTGAGACAGTGACTGAAAAGGTTCGCTGATTTCTTGAAAAGTATGGCACCCGGATCGCATAATTCAGTTGTTCGATTTAATGTCATTTGAAAAATGCATTTCTATTTCTGTTCGTTGCAGCATGTCCATACACAGGATCGACCGGGCAAAACGATCCTGTCTATCAACCGTTTACTGGCTTCTGCTATGCATACCTGTCGAAGACCGATAGTTGGTCGAAGCTTGGTTCTGAATGTGCCACAAGTGTGACAAATGCAATAGGCGAAGCAGTGGACATTCTGGACGAGGAGGAAAACTATGCTTTCTGGGCTGAAATTGTGACCACAGCTCCTACTCCAGGGTATGTGACTAAACATTTCAAAACTCCTCGCCGACTATGTAGCATTTTTGAAACTCGAACTTTGTCCATGCTTTCCCAGAAAATGCAGAAGATATAAATGAAGCACATCTTAACTTTCTACATGTTATCAATTAGTGTGTCGTCAACAAACTTACCATTAGTCAGGATAAGACAAATTTTGCAGTCATTTCCTCTCACCAGCGTCGCTTCAGCAAAACTGGTCAAATCGACATTTACTTACGTAAGATCAAAGAGGCAGATTATATACCTTACATTTTAGTGCATCTTGATCCTTCTACATATTTCTCGTCTGGAGGTATGGTGTAGTACCTACCCCTCCTACTTTCAGCTCATAATTTGCTCTATGCCCCTTGCAAGTGCAGCCCTTTCAGAGAATGTTGAACGTTTATGACCAATTTCGTTTCCAGACGGGAATTTTCTTTTTAATTATCTCAGGTATATCAGACTCGCCCCACAAAGTCTCAAAACATTTTTCTTGCGTTAGTCACCAGTACTATACCATATCTGTAGTCAGTTCTCACTTATAGTTGTACCAGAAAGAGTATTGCATCTGGGCCAGTTTTCATTTAGCTACCATGGAACAAAATTTATGAAATTTAGGAACTGATTACCTGCTTCTTTCACAAGGATATAAAACATGCATCAGTTTAAGTAAGCTCTAAAATCTTGGATTTCAAATCACCGGTAATATTTTTTGTTCATCTTATCCTGCGTTCTCTTCTAATTTAGAACCCCGCAACTTTATTTAATTCTCAGTTACCACCCAACGAGAGTAAGACACTCATTATAGCTTTGCATTAGCTATTTCTCTAGCCATTCACATTCATTCCACTCACTCAATAGAAGACAATTCTTACAATTGTTGTAGTTCTAAGAATTATGTTTTGACCCTGTATTTTACTATTTATTTATCTATTTATTTATTTATTATTGTTATTTATTTTTGTTATATACACAGCAAGTACTGATAACGCGAAGTCTTCATACCTCCCAATAGCAACATTTGCAATGTTCAACAATAGATTGCAATGCAATTACAGTCATTATTATTGTGAATAAGGATGTATGAATGAATGAATGAATGAATGAGTGAATGAATGAATGAATGAATGAATGAATGAATGAATGAATGAATGAATGAATGAATGAATGAACGAACGAACACGTATACATAATTTTACCCTCAAAGCGTCCTTACTAGTTCTCTTGAGTGGGGTGAATATGACAGGCAATGGCTAGTACCCGACAAGAAAGACGGAGAAGCCAGCTTGGCGAGCTTTGGGAGTTGGCACTACATACCGTCGCTGGAATGTTTACTCGGACACATACCTATTCTGTTAGATAACTAATTGCTTTAAAACAAGGTTATAGGGTCCGGATTTTCAAGATAGCATGAATGATACCTATGAAACGGTTTTCTTCTGTAGCATGTCATCAGATGACGCCATAATATACAGGTGTGTTTTGGTTTGCAGGGATACACTTAGAGGTTAATAAGTACATGCATAAACAGAAAAGCCGAAAGACATTGATTGTTTTTGCAAATGTCATGCGAATATGAATGATTAAAATAATGACACAATTAACTTCAAGTGCAAAGTAATGATATATGTTACTTAAGTGTCATGCCTCTCGCAGTCTTCAGACTAAAAATCCCTTAGGTCTTCACCCTCGTTCATATTGTTCAGTCTTAGGTGGTGTTGAAATTCGATATCGATGGCAACTCTTTGAAACCAACTCAGAACGTTTGTTTAACAGGGTATATTTAAGCAATAAAGCACACCCAGCGATGGTATATCACAAGATGTTGACAAGTTCACGACACATATGCACGTGCGATAGTGAACTGGTCAAAATCCAGTGGTATACCATCGCTGGGTGTGATTTATTGCTATTATATCATAACAGTATATTGAAATTCTTGTGCGCAACGTCATAAACGGATTTTTACTCAAGTTGAGAGCTTGTGCATATGCTAACCGTGGTATATCGCCAATATACCACGGTTCTTTTCGCGTCTCGACCAATCAGATCACTGTATTTGCACCATCAATATACTGGTATGATATAATTATCACTATTGATTAGGTGTAGCTTTTCTGATAGACAAAGTTTACATCGCTCGTTTATGTTAGAGTAAACTCGATGCTCTTGAAATAATTGACCATGATACATCAAAGCCCTGGTCCTTGCTCTTGAGAGACCAAATAAAGTACAGAACTGTTTTTCATACTTTTTGTTACGAAACGATAATGGCGAAGTTTATCTTGAAGGTGTTATCAGTGAGGCCGCATAAGAGACAGAGCCGTTTAATAATCCAACAAGCCAAAACAACGTAGGACTGCGCTCATCTTTTTGGGCTGAAGAGCGCTTGAGACTGTTTGACGTATTTCGAGTCCATCGCGGTTTAAATACTGCAAGTGTGATGTAGGAATATTTCTTCTTGTTTTGTGTATGATGTATACACGTGTTCACGCCTTACCTGCTTTTTCTTCAAGGTACGAACCATGGATCGGTACAAATGACAAAGATGTTTCAGATCAATTTGAATTGTACGACCAAACAACTCCAGCTGCCTACACAAACATCAATCCGTATCACACGAGTGGGGGTCGCTGTTACATGATGACGATCGATGATGGAAGCACCTGGAAAGTAGGAGACTGCTCCGATCATTTCGACGTTTGGTGTAAATACAAACCGGAAACAGGTAAGAACAAGTCGTATCACGACGGTGTCTGACAAGGCGAATCGCGTTCGCTGTCCTGGCCGTCTTTCCATCGCGGACAGCCTGGTTCAAACGTCGTTGACACAAAATGTCTTGGCATTGAACTTGAAGTGAACCATAAAGGACGATATTGAGTGGCCGTGAAGGATGCATGTCTTTGATTTAGTCTTGTTTTGTCTTAATGATGATTCAAATTTCTTCCCGATTCATCGTCATTATCAAATTTAGCTTATTTCTCAACGTTTCTACCTCTGCATGGTAAGTCTGTTGATTTGCGCGAGAAGTCATGGGCTGACAAGATGCATTAAATACAAAGCCACCTATCTGGTGCACGAAATCGGAGAGCATCAGTTAACGTCACAGAACACCACACAAAATTTCAAACAACACAAACAACTGTCAAATGATAGAGAGGCCTTATTGAGTAATATCTTAATTTTAGATTTTAATATTTTTGAACTGAGCAATGTTGCGGCACTTTTGCATCTCAATGTTCCGTATGTTTCCACGGGGTTAATAAAAACGCGATTAATAATTTGATGGTTGTAACTGGCATTCTACTGGACCACGAAGCATCACCGCATTATGCTGTATTGCAAGAAGTATCATGGCATTAGATATTGGTACAAAAGGAAACACAGGTGTTGAATGAGAAAAAAAATGGTGTGAAAAACATTTTGACATATTGAATAAAAAAGAAAACAAAGACAGAAGTCGGTAATATGAATTAGCTGAATGCAAAACTTTACTTTTTAACGGCCAATGATGTTAATAATTGAGACATCTTCAATAGACGAAAAGGAAAAAGTTGTCGTTTGGTGTCGTTTGAACATGGCTTTGAAAATGTCTTCTTTACTTCCCATGTGAGTAAACAAAATACGACAGTAAATGATTAAGGTAGAACGCGCCTCGGTGACAGATATTCCGACTCTCAAACTTTTACAATTCTTTTTTATCTACCTCTTGTTGGGGTTCATTTTAAAGCTCTTGGTTTAAGTTTGGCTTAGTTTGTCGGAAATCGAAAATTTTATTTTTTCGCCATAGAGTTAACACAGGGCGGCCATTTTGGATTTCAAATATCGGTAAATTTTGAGTAATTTGTTTCTCTAGTTTCAAAATGCACGGTGACCCCCGATTTTTATTCTTGCTTTTGAAAGAGAATCATTGAAATATTCTTTGAGGAAAGTTTGAGCAAAAGTTTAAGTCTTTCACTTTCGAGGCGCATACTACCTTAAGATGCACTATGTGTAAAAATTGCGAGACTAGAGTGAGAAAGTGACGCTTTCTCGCAATTGGTGAGAATCTCTTGTCATTCTCACTGCTACCGGTAAGAATTCAAAAATTCTCACCGGTGAGCAATTAGAAATGCACTCCTTGGTGAGATAATTGATTCTCCCCGAGAATCAACCAGAATTCAAAAATTCTCACCGGTAGCTGTGAGAATGATAGGAGATTCTCACCAATTGCGAGAAATCTTCACTTTCTCGCTCCAGTCTCGCAATTTTTCCGATAGTGATGATAAAAATCAGATAAAGAGTTACCAAAAGTCTCAGCCAGCCAAGATGACCACAACAGCGAGCAATAACAGCAAAGAATAAGTAAAGGTAGAATAGTCGCATGGAAGAAATAATTTCATATGGAATCATTTCAATCATGACAAGGCGTTTCAATCATCAATTCAATCACGGGTGTACGTTATTGTGCTCATCGTAAATTCTCATCAAATATATACATTTTGATATGTCAATTCAAAAGAATTTGTTTCGATGTCTGTCCTTCCCCAGCCATCTGTACCTATAACCATGAATGCTGGCGAGGATCCTGTAGAGCCGAAGGGGTGTGCAAATGTGAACGGTACTGGACAGTTGACGGTACAGCAACTTGCAAAGGTAGGTCGTATGACTGTTATTTGGACACAGTCATACTGTGGAATAGATAACAACGTTCAACCAACAAAATAGCAGAAAAAAGGCGCGAAACAGGCGTCTGACCACAAATAATGACATTGCAGATTGCATTAAGGTAACAGGCGCTTCTGAAATTATTCTTTGAAACATTGCCCATACTTTACACACGACAGCTTGAACTTTTCCCCGTCATAACCATTATGACAATTTGCACAGCTTGCAAAGGCATTTTGCGTGTTTTCGGGTCAATTAGGAAAGATCTTTATACCTACAACCAATGAATCATCTCACACTTGATAAATGTAGCAGTTCTTGATCTCGTGTACAGATTAATGGGTGAATGGATAGACAGACGAATAGACAGACAGACAAATATATATGTAGGTAGATGGATAGTCAATAAATAGAGAGAGATTTACTGTAATTCATATTAACTTAAACGTTTTATATGCACATTATTTTTATGTTCTCTTTGCCCCAGTTTGTTACGATGACAAAGCCTGCGGTAGTGGACAGTGCAATTTCGGGTCATGCGTTTGTGACCCTGGAGTGCCCTACAACAGCAACAGACTTGACTGTGTACAAAATGGTATGTAAAGTTAAAGACATAAAGTGTCTTTCCACAACAATGCACTAAACTGAGTTCAAAGTGGTTAGTGAAGTCGGAGACACAAAATGCAACCCATTCTTTATCTTGGCAAGACAACTTAGACCGCCAGTAAATATTGTTACTTTTGCGAACCAATCAATAGCTTAAAAATATGAACGACATTAAATAATGAGTCGCTACATGCATATACGTTGCTGGAAAAATAAATAAATAATAAAGCTCTAAACTGGCACTATTTGCACCTGCTTTTGTAACGATTCTGGGTGTTGCATTTTAATTCCACGGCCACTCGTCAAAATCCGTCATTATTTGCGTGCTGACCATGGGAACCTTAGTGAACACCGATTTGCGATTCAGGCTTCGATTTAATCTTATACTTAAAGGACCACCAACTCTAGCGACGACGCCTGAACCATTTGTGTGCGACAATGACAATCAGTGTTACCATGGCACATGCTCAGACAACACATGTACCTGTGACTCTGGCTGGGACGAGGACGTCAACACTGGTCTGTGTTTACGTAGGTAACTTTGCTTTTAATAGACAGGTTTGGCTACACGTTTTACGTGAACGTGAACGCGCAGAATTCACATTGGAGTTGGCGTACACGTTCACGTGCAAAACTCTGTTTGGCTACGCGTTACGTGACGCGTTCATGTGGCACGCGCAAGAAATGATTCTGCTCTGTTCGAGTTCCCGTAGTCTGTTTCCTACGGTGGCCCCCTACACGCCACGGAACTCTATTCTTTTTAAATAAAAACTCTAATTTTCTTGACAATATCTTTAGTATTTGTTAGAGATTTTATCGTGAACTTTTAATTTTGTATGAGAAACTTTATTTTAGAGTAAAATGTTTAAAACACTTTGAATAAAAAAACTTTAACTTTTAAAAAATAAACTTAACTTTATCTTAACTCTAACTTCTCAAAAGTATTTTTAACTTTAACTTTAAACAAAACATTTGTTTCTCGAAGTATTTTATATTTTATAAAACAAAAGTAAAAATTTTCAAGAGTACCAACTCCCCTACACGTCATGGAAATTTATTACTTTTGATATAAACTCATATTTCTTGACAATATATTTAATATTTGTGGTAAATTTAATTTCTCCACAGCAAACTTTTAATTCTGAACGGGGAAACTTTATTTTTCGGGTAAACTGTTTTTAAAAACCTTTAACAAAAAACTTTAACTTTTAAAAAATAACTTTAACTGTAAATAAAATATTTGTTTCTCAAAAGCGTTTTTATTTTGAAAAGAAGTAAAAATTGTTCACAGAAAGAGTTTAAGATTTTTGCTGAGCGCCAACTGAGTTACTTAAATAACATAACCTTATGTCTTTAGAGCAGAAAACTTAAATTCTTAAAGAAAAGTTTTATTTTTCAAGAGTAAAATTAATTTCTTTATGGAAAAAAGATTTTCTCAGAGCAGCATATTGAAATACATTGAATAAAACTTTTTTCTAAGTGGAGCATAACTAATAGCAAGACATGGAACGTTCGTTCGGGGAAACATGGATTATTTGCAGATTTTTCTACTAACACCTGGTATTAGAACTCAGACGATTTTTCTTTTCTCCCGCTCCCAGTTTGCTTGTCCAACGCAGCGTGCGTCAATGGAATCTGTAACGGCGGTGATTGTGACTGCAGTATGAGTCCAGCATGGGTTCTGAGCAACGCCACCTTAGCATGTACAGGTAAGATACCTCGGACGCTTGTCTTAAGCTGTGCGCAAGTTCAACACTCACTGTAAAAACTAACTCTGTCAAGGCTGTGGCAACTGCGAGCTATTGATAACCCTGACTTTATTTCTCTGACAGAGCCATTTGTGTGTGACAGCGACAGTCACTGTATCCATGGTAATTGCTCCGACAATGAATGCCAGTGTGACGCTGTCTGGAGTAACGACGCCACAGGACTGTGTTCAGGTATGTTGTCTACAAGGCCTCAACATTGTTTTCTGACATTACAAACGCGCGTATTTCAGTGTGGCTTGACGATCAAATTCACTTCTTGACGGTAATGATAAAAAGGTTCAGTTGATCATGCCTTAGGGAGCCTTCATAAACTCTATAGGCGATTTTACTCATGGTACATAAGGATTTGGTAAGAATGTACTTTTTAATATTCTGAAATGTAATGTTATTTCCTTCACCAACAATTAAGAGAAACGTTATTTTGTATGATTATTCTATAGAACACGATTTGAACTAATTTGGGACAATTGGATGGTGAAGTAATGTCGATTTAATCTGCAAATGTAGTCTCATTTTCTTTTTAAGTTATACACTTATTTTTATGAGTAATTTGTAGTGTTGCAACATTCAGCTATGGGGCACCTAACACTTGAGAAATTTGAAAAATATAAAGATCTAGTTATTCCAAATTAGTTCCAATCGTGTCATAGATTATTTTCAGTTAAACAGAGTGTCTGAGACTTGAGTGTTATCTATCATTCAAAAGGCATATTGAAGAAATGTGTAAACGAGCCTTCGTAATGCTCGATTTGATAAAGAGATCCTGTTATACATTTTCTTTTCCGAGAGTTTTGACATCCTTGTATGTATCTTTAGTAAGACGAAGATTAGAGTACTACTCTGTGGTCCTGTCTCCAAACTGTCAATATTTGAGTGACCATGTACAGAAAGTTCAAAACACTTTTCGGAAATATATATGTTTGAAGTTTATTGGGTACTATAATGGCAATAAACAGTCATGCATGCATTTTAATCTCCCCTCTCTCTCGCTCCGGTGGAAATTTTTAGATCCGACTTTCTTAAACGGAATTATTTCAGGGACATTCCAACTTTTCCCCACACAGAAACTGGGCACTTTGGATTATTCATACCTATCTTAATCCTACTGTTCGTAATGTTTATGTCGTAAACACATCTATCGCACACTTTAAACACCTTTCCCGGGTTCTTGAACCCGGTTGGTCAAAATTGGCTGTTCTGGCCTTTTTGATCACCCCTCTTAAAACGCTTGGATAGTTGACTTGCAAAAACAATTAACATCAAAAGTTTCATTAGCAATTAAGCCAAACACCGGAGACATCATGGGACACGAACAATCGCAACAACACCAATTCAAAGAAAAGTCAAATTTGACTCCACGAACAGCAAAAGATACAAAAAGCTGAAAGCTATCTGAAGCTGCTAAACTCGCACTTCTAGAGATACCCTTTCAAACAAGGAAACAAAACATGTCGCGTGCCCAAAGAATCGCGATAAACCAGCTTGCAAACAGTAGACAAATTACCATAAAAACCCTTCGACAAGGGTCGGGTTTTGTCTTTGTCAACACAACAGATTACGTACACGAATGCGAAAGGCAATTACGCAACACCAAGTATTATACACAACTAGCCAGTGACGACAGAGAACAAACAGTAAACAAAGTACACGAACTATTAAACAAAATGTACGAGAACAAACACATCGATCATGATACTTGTAAGTATCTTGATCCAGAAAACATAAAATCCGTACCCCGCAGTGGTACTTATTGCCTAAAAATTCACAAACCTCGGCAAAATTCTAAAAGACACACTATTCAAAACAAAATTTACTGAAGCAAAGAAACATAGAACAAACAAACTGAACCACCAAACGGACTCACAACGAGACCCAGACATTAATATACTTGCCTCGCTACTCGAAGAGCAAGACCACTAAATGCATTAAAATAATTTTTCACAAACAAACTAAGGAAAGAATCTACACTGCGACTGATGAGAAACCACACTCGGGTTTCGAAACGCAAGCGTCAAAGGGCCTCTCTATCAACTCTGTAACACAATAGGTCCGGCTGCGTCTCGCCATAAGCTTTCCCCACACAAACAAAACATTACCGTACACGCTGATCCAAACTTCCCTACAAATATCCGAGGCGAAACAAACATTTTTGTTAACACAAATAATCGGATAAGAATGTAGGAACACATTTTTGAAACGAATCAAACACAAACTCGACACAAAAACATTTTGGATAGTTAGGTGGGAGCCTCTTTCACACTTTTTACATTCATTGCTCTTGTGTGGGGGGTTGTCAACCTGATGTAATCGCAAATCCTCAGATTTCCATCTGATATAAGTATGTACGTAAACAAGAAAAGTAAACTCATGAATTTTAATAGACGGGGTGGCTATGACCAATTTCAAGCCAGATTGGTCACAGCCACCCCGTCTAAGTCTGTGTGGGGAAAAGTTGTCATGGAGATTTTCTTGTCCCTATGTTTTATATCAATGCAATTTTATGTAGCACTCAGACGCCCCAGGGCTCCGTTTTTATTTCAAGTTCCACGTTGTAGGTCGAATCTTAGAAAATGTGTTTTTATTCGTAGGACTGTTACACTATGTAATGACATTTCTGTGGATATTTTTTTACCTAATACTACTTTTAGGACATTTGTGTCCAGATTATTTTACTCTTTGAGTCCATTCTTTGTTAACATTCTGTACAAATTGTATTTTCAAATTCTTTCTGTTTATTTTTGTTTTGTCTGTTGCTATTCTACTGTTGTTTGTTTGTATTCTGTTGATTTTCTCAGAGTCTGCTATTGTGCGTTTGAGTCTGTTGGCCGGTCAAATGAACAAACACAAATAAATAAATAAATAATAAATAAATAAATAAATAAATAAGTAAATAAATAAATAAATAAATAATTTTCATGCTAATGACGCTATGCTGAAAGTGGGAAAGTTCTCTGACGATATTGCCGTATATAACTCTTCTTATGAAAAAGTATTGACAGTGATTTCACAGTATATAACTGTTGTTGATATCTCTAATTTATCGTGATTTTTCTTTACCTTTCATTTCTTCACAGTTTGTCAGTCTCATGTAGCATGCGTCAATGGACTATGTCCGAGTGGCGCATGCAACTGCAGTCCCATGTGGGTTTTAAACAGCACCACCTTGGATTGCACTGGTAAGTTTCAAACAGCACCTCGTAAGATTTGTACGATAAAGGCATGAAAAAGTACCGTGTGTTTCCATTCACATGTAATCAGGATTGAGGGTTGGTCGTTCAGGAACATTTTTACACTTTATTTTTACGTCGATGAGACTTATGGAAAAAATTTCGCGCGATTTTATGGACGTGCGAAAAAAAACTAATGTTCGCCAGGTTTTAAATCCGATAGGTCAGGTCACCGGAAATGTTATTCGAATCATCCAATATCCATCATGCGGTAGAGCAATATTTAAACATTTTCATCAAACACTACATATTGAATGCACAGTATTTTCTAAAAATTAATCTTTATTTTTATTGGCAGTGCCATTTGTCTGTAATGCTGATTTTCATTGCACCCACGGTAGCTGTTCAAGCAACACATGTGAGTGTGACGCTGGTTGGATTCATGACTCTTTAGGAGGATGTTCAGGTGAGTACGTCTGTGAAAGTTCGATACCGTTTCGGTTATCAAGAGACTTCGTTGTATTTCATCAGTTTATTGATAGGGGATAACTTCACACTGACCAGGAAGGTATACAATGAACGTTTAGATACAATCATGGACCTATTTTCTCTTTCGGTAGATGTCAGATCGATTTTCTTTAGTTTTAAACTTTCAAAGGGAGAGACCTGTAAATGATTTTCTGCCTTAATCAATGTCATAAACAACATGAGAAATCTGAAGGTCTAAGCGTAGTATTTCATTAAAGTTAAATAAAACAAGCAAACAAAAAACAAACAAACAAACACCATTTACACATTAACCGAAAATGTTATATAGTTTAAGCACGTTGACTGTGTTTTTCAAACTCGTGTTAATTGCCTCTTACAGCGCCATGTAAAGTGATTTTCATTCACTTTCTAGTCATGAGTTAACTTTGAAATTAACCACGTTTGGCATCTCTGAGTAATGACTTTCAATGTGATAAAATCTGAAAAAGGGTGATCAGCTACTGACAGTATTTGATAGTACGGCAACACTATTGGTGTTCATTTTTATGTTGTATTCTCAATGTTCTCGTTCAAAGTTTGAAACAAATGGGCAAGGGGATATTGGACCTGTAGCCTCAGACTCAAAACATTCGGGGCGGCCATATGTTATATCGAATCACAGAACAGCATGGACGACCAGAATGAACCAATACAGTGCTACATCACATTTCTCACGTGTACTATGGATACGTTCAGCGATGGTGTTGTCTAGCAGCGATCATAGTGGAAACAAATGTTGACATAAAAAAATAACACTTATGCAAGCGACAGCTCCTAAAATCTTACTTATTTCTCACAATTTTCACAATACACCAAAACAATGAGGCGATTGTGTTTGCCTTCTTCTGAACTTTTTATGGTGGTAAATTAGTTAAATGACAACGTCTTTCATAGCAGTTGTCAAGGAAACATCATATTACCATAGTTTATTATAAATAAGGGTTCTTCCTTCTTCGAGATATAAACGCAGATTCGACCGTTGTAATTCACTGTTTATCCTAGAGTACAGCCATTTTGTTTACAAGTCAAAATACAATCACCTGTAGACGATATACGTGTAGGTTAAAAAGGCAGCCGAAATGAAATTGCTGTTCTGTGCTGTTGCCTTAACGCCTGTTCGAGACGTTGAGGTCTCACGAATATCGCCAATAAAAATGTCATACAAGGGAAAACGACATCGCCTAATACAACAGCAACATGAAATATGGATGGGTGATATGGCGCAGTAAAATGTGATCAAGAATTTTGGGAAAAAATGAGCCCATCCTTCCCCTGCCAAGATAACGCCCATGTAGTGCTGGCGTATTTTATTCCATAAATGTCTATGCTCTAGAAATATGTTATCTTGTGGTCATTTGGAACGTTTTGGCTTGAAGATATCCCATCTTCTTCACCAACACGCGAGACTTGCGATCAAACTTTTCCAAATCGTTTTCCAAATCAAACATGATTTATCATTTCAACGAAATTTGTGCGTCACCATGAATTCAGCATGGTACAATGTGTTTTGGAAACTTCACTTGCCCGAGAAGTTTAAACATTAGACCATACAAGCAAGAGACCCTAGAGATATTGGAAAAACTTAAGAGTCAGAATATCTGTTCCAAAATCGCACTCAACTTTTGATCATGATGGACAGAAGCAGGTGTACAGAGTTCTAATTTCCGGAGTTGGCTTGACCATCACTTATAATAATTTGTAGCCACTGCAAACGGTAAATTTAGCGAGTGCGGGCAAAGGATGATGGTCGCACTCAAAATGTTGGATGCTCATCCAACCATAAGGCTCGATAACCAAGCCAAGCCAATGTAATATTGACTGTAACAAAAATCATCTTGTCAGCTTTAGATTTATTGATCATGATCAGATGTAAAACAAAGTTCAAGGCATGTTATGAACACTTTATTGAATATTTGTGTTTTCACAGAACAGTTCGTCTGCGATGACGATGCTGACTGTTACCACGGCATTTGTGCAGACAATGCATGTCAGTGTTCAGATGATGTAGGCTGGGGAAATGACATCGCTACTGGTTTGTGTTCGTGTGAGTGTTACTGGTTTGTGTTCGGTTGAGTGTTACTGGTTTGTGTTCGGGTGAGTGTTACTGGTTTGTGTTCGGGTGAGTTTTACTGGTTTGTGTTCGGGTGAGTGTTACTGGTTTGTTTTCGGGTGAGTGTCATGTCGTCAAGAAGGGGAAGCAGTCGCCCATTGAACAGCAAATTGACATATAAAGCTGCCTAAAATTTCTTTAACTAACCACAAGGAGAAAAGAGAGCATGTACTTATCTATAAAGCTTATCACAACAACTTTGAAAGGTCTTGGCGGGTAGAATTCAACAGACGACCTGAATTCCTCCATTAAGGAAATGTGCCCCTTTACTTGTAGGCCACAAGATATTACATACGAAGCACGTTTTTTCTAAACTAAGCAAGACCAAGGCGACCTCAACGGTAAAAGCTTTGGATTTCACATTCAAGTTCATTGATGATATACCATTTCTTTGAACATTTCTTAATTCCTGGAATGCTTTTAAAGAATTTGTCTACCAGGAAAAAAAAGCGAATTGCAGAAACGACTTTTTCTAATTCGCATCTAGCCACATTTCTTGTAAATTGACAAAACTGATCACCTTTGTACCACACTGGGTGACAAGAGGGGAGATTTTGATTTTAACGTCATTAATTTCCAATGTCTTACCAGTAAACTTCCATTGAAGCCAGCCTGTAGTGTACATACTTTCTAATTGATTCATTACGCAACAGCCTGTACTTCATATTACAATTTTTGCAAAGACACAGCGAGGAGGTGATGATGATGATGGCATTGGTGATAATAAGAATCAAAATGGTGATGATAATAACTTTTTTCTCTTATGCAAAATTCTAGATCGCTGATTTTCTAGGAACGATTACATCTAGATTCAAAATATTTTCAGGTATTATTTATTTACCCCTTTCACGAGCCTCCGATTTACCTTTAATATTCTTCGGCGCTCTCTTAAATAACAGAAAAAAAAATTGACATTACAGAAAATAATTTCCAGAAAGAATTCATATTGATATACCAAGAATCTATCAAATTTGAGCATTTCCTTTGACCAAACCTTCGAGAAAACTTTTACAAACGCTGCCGTTAGTTGAATGATATCAAATTTAATCGCTGAGATAAAGTCACAATTTTGCCACCATGCCTTGGATTAATATTAGCAAGCACCACAGTTTAAGCAGGGTGTCAAAACATTATGTATTAAAGTGACAAACCTTAATGAGCATATAGTAGATTCGTCTTTGTTTGATACGTCAATGTTAATTTCAACGGCATCATGATAGTAATGGAAGGCACAGATGATAGTGTTGTCATATTTCCGAGAAAGCAATGACAAAATCGTTGCCCATAAAGGCGATGGAACATTGAATATACATATTTTACCTTACAAATGCAGTCTGTTCATCCGATGTGGCGTGCGTACACGGAGTCTGTGAAAACGGTGTGTGTAACTGCAGCAGCACGTCTTGGGGTTACAGCAATGCCACCTTGGCATGTACGGGTAAGGAAAGTGAATTAATGAGAGGTCATCAAAACTTTTCAAGCGGATGTACTCAATTTAGCCGTTGCTGACACCAAGTATAGCTGCAGTCGCAGTTTTTTTATATTGTTTTTCATTTCCTTTGTGAAATCATTTTGAAGACAAGCACACATCTATGCATTTGATGCGATGAACTGGCGTAATATTCTGCTGTTTTGCACTTCGCCATCTTTTAGCTTCCACTTGACAGTGTGTATAGCAGAGATCGTTGGCATGGTTTTCTGTCGAGTGTTCTATTTACTTAAGTTTTTCCGAATAACTGCAGTAATTCCAGGTATGCGAAAGTTCAAGGGCATGCCGATATATACCTGTATATTGCTTCCCATTGAGATTGTTGAAAAATTTCCAATACCTAAATTTACCTTGTCAAATATTACAGCATCAGTATAGCGTGAAAATGTCTCATTGACGAATCGTATCCAATCACGACTAAGATTGTAGAGATGAGTAATTTACAAAAGAAAAATATCCGCAAAGACAGTTTGATTTTTAATATGTTGTAATCGATTTACACTACGTATACTGAGCTCTGTTGTGTAGAGACACATTTATTCCTTGTTTGCATTCACAGTGGAACCCTTTGTATGTGACAGCGACATTCACTGTTACCATGGTAACTGTTCCGACAATACATGCAATTGTGAGTACGGCTGGACTAATGACGTCGTTACAGGACTATGTTCAGGTACGTGCGATGGTGAGAGTTTGATACCATTTCGGAATTTATTTGGGTACTATTTGAAACTTGTGAAGGTAATCTATATTGATGACAAATATACAGTGAAATAAATTTCATACGTTCAAAGGTCACTTTACTATGAAATTTAATGTAAATTGTTTTACATCCATATGTTAGTACTGCTCTATAAAGCGTTTCTATATCATAAAAAGTGTTCGTATTTTAAGAGTACTTGTCCAAAGGCTGAGCAATATAATAGATTCTCATGTAGCCGAGGGTCCATCGCTATGTCGGTGGTTTTCTGACGGGTTTCACGTGCTGATCTTGACTTCCACGACACACTTGAGGTGTAAACGAAGGAAATACATCAGCAACCTAAAACACAGCTAGCTGCATATGGACCCACAGCTGATCCCCATGACAATAAACAATATCAACTGATTGGATGACAGTCAGGGAAAAGAATTTTGTGACGAAGGGTTTGGATTTCGGAGATAATCCGCTGTGAGAAAATTACTGTTGAACATCACAAGGAATCACATGTATTCATTTCCCTTCTGGAGAAGAAGGGTAAATCCTTCACTGTCTTCCCCGAGAAAGTGAAAGATCGATGTCTTACAGCCTGTTCTTATACTGTTTAGTGCAACATGCAAGTATAAGTTCCTTTCAGAAAGGTTTAAAACCAGTTGATCTTTCTTTCTCTCATGCTTTGGTATTTGGATTGTGTCCATTTTCCCATTTCGGATACTTTATATTGTCGAATACTATTTTTCTGTATTATTTTTGTTTCTTAAAGGGCCAGTAATGCTAATTGTTGATTTTTGATCATTTTTATTTTGTATATCAATTGCAACTTCTTATTCTACTCCCTAAAGAATGTTAAAACACCCACTATTTAGCCAGTTAACTTAGCGTCCATATGTGTAAAATGCATTGTTATTGTTTTGGTTTGAATTCTAGTCCGGGCCAGAAGTCATTTTTCAACGATAACAGGGCAGTCAGTTTACACACGTACGGGCTGAGTTGACAAGGTGAACACTTTGTATCTCATCTTTTGGGAGTAGAACAAAGAGTAGAACAAAGAATTATGGTTAATGTTAAAAACAAAAACGGTCAAAAAAAATTATCAAAAGTTAGCATTACTGGCCCTTTAAAACAAGCTATAGCTGACATATACTCGTTTCCCTTAACATACTGTCTAGTAGTCCATTCCATAATTTAAACCAGTACAACTAATCAGTCCCACACCTGAAACGACCTTTCATTTCCTCCACAGTTTGTCAAATAGATACAGTCTGCGTAAATGGACTTTGCGTGAGTGGTGAGTGCAACTGCGACAGCGCCGCAATTTGGGTTTTAAGTAGCACAACCTTGGCTTGTACAGGTGAGATAATTCAAGTATCATACAATAGTCCTGAAGTAGAGCTTAGCTGTTGTACTTGTGTGATGCAAAATCAAGTGGTTTTAACGGAATATGAATCGCTGAACACTCGATTCTGTACTTTTTGTTGACAGAACCGTTAGTGTGTAATATCGATGCCCACTGTTTACATGGTAGCTGTTCAGACAATGCATGCAACTGTGACGATGGCTGGAAACACGACTATGCAGGAAGATGTAAAGGTACATGGCACTTTAAAAGTTTGATACTTTTGAAATGTCCAATATTTTGAACATTTATGTTCAGACCGCTTCACTCTCTCTCCGTGTGCAATTTAGGGTAAAACACACCGTACGCCGTTCCTCACAAGAATTGTAAGCCTCATTTAGAACGCTACAGTCGCCAAGCTATTCAAGTTCCGGATGCTGGGATGCGTTTTTTAGTACATTCCGCCACATGTTGCTGATATGTTGATTCCCCAAGTTCAATCTGGAAGTATCTTAGGGGTGACTCTTGATGACACTTTGTCCTGGGACGTCCATATTGAAACTTTGTGTAAAAAATTAAGTATGCGTATAGGTCCAGAAAAAATTGATAAAATGTTCATTCTTCAGAAACGAGCGTCGCGTATAAGTTTACTCTTTGAACTTCCCTTGATTTTCGGTCAGAAGATTTATTTTCACCTCTTCGTTTTATGTCCATTAGACCACGGTCCCTCCACCGTGATTAGACTGCGGATATTTTACTTTACGGCAACTTTAATTGAATCGAATTTGTCCACAATGTTTATCTAGCTTATTTATTCTCAGTCGCAATGTTCATGATTATAATACTTTGGTTTTTTTTCTTACTTTTTAAAAAAATTTGTTAGCACTGGACCTGAAGTACCCTTCCGCATCTTGCAGGAAATCTCTCAGAGCGGTGCCGCCTTTTAATCCGTACCGAGCTCCCAAACGGAAATATGTAAATGTCGACTCATACATTTTCACTGGGTCTCGTATGACCGTGATGAAAATTGTGACAGACGGCATCATATTGCTAATACCCCTGTAACTGAATCTTGAGTGAAATGTGTAAATATTATATTCATTCCAAGGCACCTGTATGGCAAATCTCTTCTCAAAAGGAGCAGGATAGCCCAGATAGTTGCCCCTGGGAGGCATGATGAATGTTAGGTCGTGCTTTTCTCCAAAACGGAATAAAATATTCTGCAAAGTACTGCTGCTGCATTTGTGCATTTTTAATAATGCTATTTATCTAGCTTATTTATTCTCAGTCGCAATGTTCATGATTATAATACACGGTCTGCGTATCGCAAGGACTGTTATATACCAAGATAGATTTTAGGGTATAATGCGCCTCGGGGACAGATATTCGGACTCTCAAACTTTTACAATTCTTTTCTGATCTACCACTTATTGGGGTTCATTTTAAAACTCTTGGCGTAAGAAAACTTTTCACCGGCTTAGTTTTTCGAAATTCGAAAACTGTATTTTTCTCCGTAGAGTTAACACAGGGATGGCGGCCATTTTGAATTTCTGATATCGGTAAATCTTGGGTCATTTGTTTCTCTAGTACGAAAATTTGCGCGGTAACCCCCGATTTTTATTCTTGACTTTGAAAGAGAATGGTGGAATATTTCTTAAGGAAAGTTACAGCAAAAGTTTAAGTATTTCACTTTGGAGGCGCATACTACCTTAAAAGCTGGCCATCACAGTTTCACTTCCGAGGGTCTAAAGTGTGGAATGTCTTTCCTACAGGTATCAAATAAAGTACCAGTCTGTATATTTTCAAATGTAACTTGAAAAACTATATCAGAAGAACTATTCTCCTGTAATTTCTCTCTTCTTGTACGTATTTTTTTATCAGTAGTTATTCAGATTTTTTTCTGAATAAGCCCCTAAGAAAATGACTAGTAACTCGGCCGCTCAATTACACAGTATATAAAACAAACAAATAAATAAATAAATAAATAAATTAATTAATTAATTAACAAATAAATAACGTAAAATGGTGGACAGCCAGAAACTTAAGGTTCAAAGACAAGAAATTGACCTTTTTAAGCTAACAATTCTGTAGTGGTTAATAAGCTCAGAACCCCAATAAATTATATATTTTCGGAAAGCCTAGATATAGGGAAACATTTTGGTTACCATAGTGTCACCATTGTTTACATAACTATCACATGACAGGTAATTTGCATAACCTTTCAAAAATCGGTTTTCCCTATGTTTTGTTTCAATGCTTTGACATATGCGGCTGAAATGTGTATGTGTGCAAGCTGTTATAAGGATCTTCCAAAGGGTGTCTCAGAATTTTTTAAAACCTTCTTAAACAATTTTTATGCCTGAAAAAGTTCCAGAGCGGTGAATTTAACCCTAGTTGATTTCTTGAAAATTGTGCTCAAAAAGAAAAACTAACCAAGATGTAAAAAATCTGAGACACACTCTAGAAGAGCGTTGTGACAGCTTATATTCCAGCAAGTTTGAGTCAGATATTTTGATGAATAGAGACAAAACACAGGGAAAACCGGTTTTTGAAAGGTTATGCAAATTACCTGTCACGTGATAGTTATGTAAACAATGGTGACACTGTGGTTACCAAAATGTTCCCCTATATCCAGGCTTTGAGAAAATGTATAATTTACAGGGGCTCTGAGCTTATTAACCACCGGAGAATTGTTTGATTTAAAAGGTCAATTTCTTGTCTTGGCATTTCCATTACAGAGTGTGGGAGAAGTGTAGCGTGCGTCCATGGATTTTGCGACCGAGGCGCCTGTGACTGTAGTGGTACTTCATGGGTTTTTAGCCTTACAACTTTAGCATGTACAGCAGGTAAGAAGATACAATTTCAATATTAATTTACAAACTATTGAACGTTTTAGCGATACATTTTCTTTTCGTTTCTTCGCTTCGATAAAGTGTGTATGTGCGATGTATGATAGTGATCATGCGTACGTGAGTGCTTCACGAACTCTACAACGTGTTGAGCGGTCTTAGTCAGAAAAATGTAACAACTTAGCCGGCTATTGAACCACTCTTTTTTGGGAGTGGAGATTTAGCCGAGTGATTCTGTCTGTGGCCTCTCAGCTAGGCGACTGATGCCGTATGTTGTGGGTTCGAATCCGATTGAAAACTATCCGAATTTTTTGGTTTTGATGAGTAATCTGCAAAAATTGAGAGGTCTGTTTTGAACTTCTATATATATAGTATCACAATCGTTACGCCCATTTCAGTGGAGATAAAGTAGAAGATTTGAGAAAATTGAATTAACACGGCCAATTCTTACGTCATATGCATAATCAACCAATCATAAAATGTGATATTTGCATTGCAGTGACGGGAATCAAAGTACTGCATTTTTGCTATGTGTTTTACGGTAGTATTCTGTCAACGCGAAACAATTTTATTCTGATGCGCACGACATGTCATCGTGTTCGTCTATCTTCCTGAACCAAGATGGAATTTATGACTTATAAGCTGTCATATTTCGACAAAATCCAACTTTTAAAGTAATTCTTTCGGGCCTCTTTCGTTACATTTTCTTCCGGTGCGCCACGTTGTAAAATGTCATACGATCAGTCGAAGTTTCTTGTAGAGACAGTGATTCCACAGTCCAATTATTGTGTTCACAGTGTTCCAAATCAGAATCGGGTCATCATCGATAAGACACAACATTTCTTGTACCAAAACGTTGGAAACGAAGAAAATTAATTTGTTGACAGATCGAGCAGCATGTAATCACTAAGTATTAGCAGGTGTTTTGAAGTCCTGTTATGAGAGATACGTTGTACAGTTGACGAATACACTTTAGACCTCTTTTAAATGTCTGTCACGAGGGGCCCGCTTAAACAGAACGTCACAGATATGGCGGCTAGAGAAACATATGTCCAAAAATGGAGAGATTGACGTACTAAATACCTGCCTATCCATGCGAATTCTTTTTCATGCTCAATTCTGAAGAATTTGTATGTGATAATGACACTCAATGTTACCATGGTACTTGTTCCAACAATGCCTGCTATTGTAATGCGGGATGGAGCGTCGACATAGGAACAAGCCTATGTTCAGGTAAGTCAATTGTTGGCCGATCGAGGGAAAAAAATCTTATGGTCGTCTAAATAAAGTTGAAGCACGTAGAACCTTACAGACGAGTGAATTGTACATGTGTGTATATTTCATACGTATATTATGTACACGTATAAGAATTGAGAGACAGACGCATCACAACCTTCTATAAAAACACATATTACGTCAGTATTGTGTAGTTTTGAGAGTTGCAGATACAGGTGCCGCCAACTAAGCTGTTCGTGCAAAAAGGTGTTCGTGCGAAGTTTTTCAGCGGGCGGGCAAATTTCAAAACTAATCAGCGGGCGGGGAGAAAATATCGATATTTACTGTGGGCGGGGAAGAAATTTCAATACTTTCAGCGGGCGGGGAGAAAATTTTTGACAGTGGGCACCGGAAAATACGTAGAGTGAGGGGAAAGCGGCGTGCTTGATAGAACTTGAGGAGAAATTAAGCGCCTAACTTAGAGGGGAGCAATGTTCCAAGTATACTGCCAACTGCTCGCACGGTTTTGCGTTGTTCTGGGGTGCCTAGTGGGCATCTAGTTTGCAATGGGAAATTTCAGTAGTGGGGAGAGGGCAGCGGGGAGCTTGAATTGTTAACATGTTGTGGGGAGTGGGGAGCGGGCAGACTGTAGATAACGGAGGGCAGTGGGCATCAAAATTCAGTGGGAGGGCATATTTTCAGCGTATGCCAGTGGGAGGGCAGTTACGAACAGCTCTCACTTTCCCCTCCAAATTTTAGGTCAGGGTCAAAAATAAGAAAAATCGGTATATCAGCCTTCAAAACATGTTTTGTGATGATTTTGCGAAATTCATGAAATTAACCAGTTGGCGGCACCTGCAGATATGATGGCAACCTCAGCTTTGACAACGCTTTAAAGCGTGTTAATGATTTTCGCCTTCTTTCTGAAGTTTGTCTGTCTAATGAAGCATGCATACACGGAGCGTGTAGCGGTGGTTTGTGCAACTGCAGCAGTACGTCGTGGATTTTCAGCAACACCACCTTGGCGTGTACAGGTAAGAGTTTAAATTGATCTTAACGCGAAGATGATAAGATTTGCATAATGGGTACATGTCTGATAGTCGTCGATTGCCCTTCGGTCTGAACAGGAACATTGAAAGCGCTACTGGAGGTTACCGGTCTGTTATTAAATATAGTTGAACGCTCGCGACATCGGAACTGATGCTTGAAATGAAATTCTTGTCAGTGTTGCATACATGGCTGCCGTTGCAGCCTTGCATGGAGCAATGTCGGTTGGTCAAGCATTTAATTGCAGTAGTATGATTAAAGGTCACAAAATCAGCTAAAGTGTTGAGTGTGTTTATATAGCTCACAATCTAAAAACCGTTAGAATTTTTAAAGTTCGAACGACCATAAAAAATGTATGGCTACAATATTTTAAAGTAGTGTGGGATGGCTAAGTAGATACTGGGTCCGACATTCTTCAACTTTCGGGTGTCGTATGGAGTTTTTGCCTGATCCTTGCTTGTTCTTGGTTCACTTGATAATGAATAATTTTACGGCAAATCCCGCGATGTTGTCTGATTATTATTACTGTTGTGTCTGATTATTATTACTGTTGAGTATTTGTATTTTCACAGAACAGTTTGTCTGCGATGACAATGCTGACTGTTACCACGGCATTTGTACAGACAATGCATGTCAGTGTTCAGCGGATGCAGGCTGGGGAAATAACATCGCTACTGGTTTGTGTTCGGGTGAGTGTCACTGGTTGTGTTCGGGTGAGTGTTACTGGTTTGTGTTCGGGTGAGTGTTACTGGTTTGTGTTCGAGTGAGTGTTACTCGTTTGTGTTCGGGTGAGTGTTACTGGTTTGTGTTCGGGTGAGTGTTACTGGTTTTTGTTAGGGTGAGTGTTACTGGTTTGTGTTCGGATGAGTGTCATATAATGATGGTATTATGTGTCACGACACTGAACGTCTTAAACTAACACGATTGCAACTAATTTGGGATAATTGGATTATGAAGTAATGCCTGTTTAATCTGTAAATGTAAGCTCATCTGCTTTTCCTCTTAAGTTACACACTTGTCTTTATGAGTAATTTGTGATATTGCAACATTCACCTATATGGCACTTAACACTCTTGAGAAATTTGAAAAAATTGAAGATCCAATTATCCCAAATTAGTTCCAATCGTGTTAACTTGTGTTAAAAGTTTCCTAACAAACACTGTCTTTAATCATCAAGTATAACAATCAGATGTCGATGTGAAAATGTTGGTGCGAGAGAAATAAAATACTCAAATTTACTGATACTTGATGACGATGGAGGCATTTTAAAAACGCAGAAATTTATTCACCCCAGGAACCAGATATAACTAACACATATATAATTTTAATGAACTTCATGATATTATGATTCTTCTGAATACTGTAATTGTTGTCCTTGTCTGTCATCTAATTTTATAGAACACGATACGTGATAATTTAAAATCCGGCAACAGGTAATAAACTTTTCAAAATATTGTCTTTCACCTTATAAATGCAGTCTGTTCATCCGATATGGCGTGTGTACATGGTGTCTGTGAAAACGGTGTGTGTAACTGCGGCAGCACGTCTTGGGGTTACAGCAATGCCACCTTGGCCTGTACGGGTAAGGAAAGCAGGACAAAAATCGCGAAAAGAGAAATTGCCATGTGGTTCTACACCGTCGTCGACCCGTTTCTTGCTTGTTTTCTCCTTTCTGAAACCGTTTGGAAAATCGTTGTGCACCAATGCAGAGTTAGTGTGATACGTTAACGTTTAGCAAATACCCTGAAGTGCGACAGCATCTGTATGTGAAGCTTTGGGTGTATTATTTACGTCACAATAAGATTAGCCATAAAGAACAGAATGATAGCATAGCATGCATTGCACAGTGTTAGCTTCGAAATGACAAAATTAAGACTATATCTGCTGCAATTTGATAGAACAAATGCATTCTATGTCTCATATAAAGTTCAAGAGCGTAGGTTTGCCAGTGTGAATATGTACACGTGTCCCAATGGAGTCCTTGAAAAGCCAAGTTTCGACCCATACTTTACTGCATCAAACTTTTGCAAAATACACCAATAAGTTAATTAAAGAAGAAATGCAATTGAAGATATGCATTCATTCAAAGCTTGGCAGATCTTAAGCTTACGTTCTTTTTGCATTACGTGTGTTGAAAGAATTGAATAACATGTTAGTGTTGACGACTGGACATTTGTGTGCTACAGTGAAAATTTCAAGCGATTTCATGGCACCTCTCTAATAAATTTACTCAAAATGTGAGAACGACAGCTTAACGATGTGGTCACTTGACCTCGTTCAGGTAATTTGCAAATGCCAGTTCAGTTATAAATGAGAACAACTTTATTATTGATCTGGACGTTCATGTATGTAAATTCCACACTCTATGTAATAAAAATATAAATAAAATACCTAACTTTCGTTATTGTATTTTTTTTGTCGACAGTTGAACCATTTATTTGTGACACAGATTACCACTGTTATTATGGCACCTGTAGCAACAACCAATGCACTTGTAATACTGACAGATGGATTATGGATGCCAACACCGGTCTGTGTACAGGTAAATAATCAATACCTGTCGATATATCTTCCGCCATTTCCATACCCTCCAAAGATGGTAGGATAGATGGATTTATAGATGAATTTTCAATGAAAAGATCCATGCACATAGCAGTCTTAGCTCAAGGAAGACCAGCCAAAGTCTACAGTAACATTTTACATTTCATTGACAGTATGTGTAAACAATGCAGCATGCGTGGAGGGACTCTGTGACAGTGGTGTGTGTAATTGTAGCAACTGGTTGTGGGAATACAGCAATGCGACTCTAGCATGTACTGGTAAGAACGGCCCAGCTCTCAAAATAAATATGAATTTCTAGTATGCTATTCTTTGCCGTCATTTTCGATTGACAATCATGCAGAATTAAATTGGTCTTTCTTTGGAGACTATGTTTTTGAAATAATCATTTTCACCAACTGAGAATGAATAGGATTCATTGGATAGATATAGAGCTGGGTAAATTATTTTTTAAATATTTTCATAGCCTTTAATTCAAGTGAATGAAACGCATGAATTCACATTATAGTATTTGTAATACATTAAGCCATGTATTTTGTATGTATTTGGCCATTTAGAATATAAAATATCGGTCATTCTCAGGTGATTTGTTTCTCGTTTTTCAAAATTTACACGGTGACCCCGATCTTCATCCTTGATTTTGAGAGAGAATGGTTAAAATATTTCTTGAGGAAAATTTGGGTAAAGGTTTAGGTCTTTCACTTTCGAGGCGCATACTACCTAAACAACTTGCCTGCCACACTCGACCACAGCACGCCATAAAGGTCGTAGCCGTTTTGCTGTGATACATGTACGTACGTGTTATATGCCTCACTGGTCTCTCGACAGATCAACCATTTGTATGCAGCAGTGACTCCCAGTGTTACCACGGTACATGTACAAGCAATGTTTGTGTGTGTGACGTCGACTGGGCCAATGATGTTAACACGGGCCTCTGTACAGGTGGGTTCTTCAACAGTTGTTCATAGATAGATAGACAGATAAGTAGACAGACAGACAGAAAGATAGATAGCTAGATAGAGAAAAAGATAGATAGATAGATAGATAGATAGATAGATAGATAGATAGATAGATAGATAGATAGATGCATGCATGCATGCATACATACATACATACATACATACATACATACATACATACATACATACATACATACATACATACATACATACATACATACATACATACATACATACATACTTTTTTAACACGGCTCTATTGATACTTTTTATACAGATTTTCGCTATTTTCCCCCTTCAATATTTGTCCTCTCAAAAGAAATAATTTAAAATATTCGTATGCCTTTCCCGCAGTCTGTTCCTTAGACACGGCATGTGCAGACGGCGTCTGTGAAAACGGTATTTGTAATTGCAGCAATTCTGCATGGGAGTTCAGCAATGCTACTCTGTCATGTACAGGTGAGATTAATAGCTTTGCACTGACAGAGAATGGGAACGTTGTACAGTGGATCATCCCTTGTTATCGTTGATATCATACATTTTTTCAACAATGCCAATGTTTCCATCCTTCTTTCTGTTACGGATAGGTGAGTCGTAACATGTACCGATAGGTAAATTTGATTAGATACTGGTCCAAAACATGGGCTAGATCAGATATAGGTCGAATATATACTCTAGATCAGATACCGGTCTATAATATTCTAGTAGTCTAGCCGCGAAAGAACTTAATTTTCTGTTTTGGACTTCCAAAATGGCATTAAACAATTACAAAATGATTTCCATTCCTTGCATTAAAGGTATACAGTCGCCTGTAATATAAATTTGCCCATATATAGTCTAAGGGGCGTTCTTTGGTATTCAAAATGCCCATGTGAGGGCGTTGTTTTTAAAAGGCGGCCATCGGCTTAAAATATGAGATTGGTTAGATTTTCTCTTTCCATGGTAACTGTGGCAAAATTGGAACAGGTGACGGTATACCTTTAAGGATATAACCGTGTAATGGATTGAGGAAGAAATTAGAACAGCATGTTACTACAAAGATAATGTAATCTTTTTCAGGAGCAAACCCATCAATTTTACGAGGAGAGTGTTTTCGAAGTGCTTCGTTCTACTTGGAGGGAGATGGAAGGGTCGGCGCGGGCACGTTGCCACTGGAACAGACGACAGCTCGCAGCCAGATAGGCTGTGCGCATGCGTGCCTTAGACGAAACAATTGCCTGAGTTTTCATTACCATACGGACAATTCCTATCTTGAAAGTGAATGTTCGCTCTTCGAGGAACTTTTGACTGTCCAAGAACTCGAACCCCAAGGGGAATATCAGTATTACAGAGTGTGGATTCCTTGAATCAAATTTCAAAATACAGTCGAAGAACGAGTGTTGTTTGCCATCTCTAAATAATTGCCAGTAGCAAATTTTGCATCCTGACAATATGACAACCGAGCTTTGGCTTTTCGGCCCAATTTTCTCTGTAGGCCTATAAGACACTGCCCGCCACTGCATGGGCTGTGCCTTTTCACAGCATGACTAGCAGAGAAATAAAAAGCATGTCCGAGAGAGGAAAGGACTCAATATATTACACCTTTGCAAGATGTTCGTTGTTCTGCATCGATACTTTTGATCGACTTTCTGTCAAATAACTAATGACGGACACGTCACTGCGTATCACCTACTGGTAAAAGTTTATGGTAATATGGGATGTTTCTATACACGTGACAGTCCATAACTAACTTTGCAGCCTGGCATTCAGCGTCGTGATTTTCGACAATTTCTTGAACGACGGGCAATTTTGAACAAAGAAGGCTAAACAGTCATTGAATATCATACATCGCTACCAAGCTACTTTTTTGAATTTGATGCGGTTTTGTCTTGAAACTCTGCACATGTCCTCTTTGACATTCATATGCCAGACCGTGGTCTTCAGATTAAGCGGCGTTGACAGAAGCACTGCAAACTCAAATATGCCAATATATATCAGACTGCCTCTCAGGAGGGTTTACCCTGGAAACCAGGAATCGTTGCCATTTATTTTGTTCAAAACATGGGTGTTTGCGATTAAATTTCGTACGTGCATTTTATAAATTCCAAGGACCGTGCGCAGTGGTCGTCGAGACAGTTAATAGAGGTATTTACGCTGTCAATCGTAATTAATTTTTGAGTTTATCTTGATTCCGTGAGAGAAATCTTAGAGGAATACAATTTGACATGTTACATCACAATTTAATGTAATGAAACTCTCGTGTTGGTAGAAATTGTCCGACCAAGTGAATTTACGTACTACAAGTAGCAACACATTTCTTTGTAAAAAGTGTACTCAATTTTTAATATCATTTCCGTGTCACAATCCACATTTTTTGGTAGTCCCGAGTTCTACGTTTTCTAGTTTGTATGGAAGCTTAGAAAACACTGACAAAAGCATGGGTTTTTCAAAAACATCTTGGTAGTTTTTGACATTTTGTCGATACTCTGTTCAAATTGGAACGAATTTAGAAGCGGGCATTAATAACATGCGCCTCAAAAGTGAAAGACTTACACTTTTGCTCAAACTTTGCTCATTGAAACCTTAAACAATTCTCTTACACAATCAGAGGGGTCACAGTGCAAAGTTCGGTACTATAGAAAGAAATTATCTAGCATTTACCGATATTTGAAATTTACCGATATTTGAAATTCAAAATTGCCGAATCCCTGTGTTACTCAACGGGAAAAATAAAATTTTCTAAAACAGTGGAAAATTAATTTTTTTTTACTCCCAAACCTTTAAAATAGGTCCCAACACGTGGTGGATAAGAAAAGAAGTGGTATCTCGGGTACAAATCCTTTGGTTTTGTAGGCGTTGTTGACAAAGGTTTGAATCACTTAAACAATTTTTGAACTTTTGCTTTACTCGGAAAGTATCCCCTATCATGTCACAGATCTATGGCGTCAATGGCAGTCCAGAACACAATAACGGTGTCATGGGCATTGTTGACGTTTGTTGCCTACCACAGGGACAGTAATGGTGCCGGAGCCGATGGCGAGGATATCAACGATATTAAAAGCGTTTTGCAATACCATTATCTTCTTCAATAAAAATTTAAAACTGCTGTGAAAGATGACTGTATTATTCTGTGATAATATGGGAATTATAAAGCCTAGGAAAATCATCATAATAAACATGAAACACCAACGGGGCGCAATTTTCATCACTAACTCAAAATTTCAATTGACTTGCCAACCCGAAAATTTAATCAGTACTCAAGCTGACATTGATTTCACATGTGCCAACATTATTTCTGCCACTGAATATTTTAAAATACAAGAAAATTTTAAGAAAACTTAAGAAAATTTAACTCAACGCTACTATGATGGAAGGTCATATCTGATTGGTCGATTGTCACTATGCACAGCAACTTTTAATAGGGAGTCTATTTGTAAGATTTAGCCAACCAATTGGATAACAGATTCGGAGATGCTGCACATTAGTCCAAGTACTACGATGGCTGGAAAATACGTGAGGTGTACGAAAATCAGTCACCTGGCCCAAACCCATCGTTATCGATAGTGATTGCGGACCTGTTAACATGGAATCAGGAATTGAACAGGCTAAAGAAGCAGTCACCACAGCGGCGGGATTCCGAAGACGAGATTCTTCACATTAAAGCCGTTCTCAGACTATGGCTTCATCGACTATCGTCCATCCGTTGGTGGTTCGAGTGTGAACGTATGAAGTAATGTCTAAGAAATTCTCGAAAGTTTACATATTATCACTGCGCAATCTACTTTTCCAAAATTTCATCTTTCTTCTATGCCTTCTGCCTCCGCATATATGTCGCTGTAGTCTTCGGGAAACGACGCACAGCAAGTTATGAGGGCGATGAAAAGTTGTCGCATACGACTTCGTCTCAGTTCCACCGCCCTCTGGTGTCTGAATGGCTGCTGGCAACGATTGGGAACTCTTAGTCGTGCTGTAGATTCGTCCATTTCTTCAATTTCTATGGTAACCAGCTTCTCCTTGGACACCATTTCCTGAGAATGATTATTCGGTCCGGAAGAGATTAAATGTTAGACTTGCTCCAAAGTCTGAGGGCATATAATTCAAAACACAAAAAATTTATGGAATAAACTTCGGCGGACAGTTACGCCTTGGCCCACAGGACTGGTGCCGAGAAAAGCCAGGCGACTTTAGGCCTGTCTAATTAAATGCAAGAACTAAGACATATCTGAGTAAATCTAGCCCGGTGAGAATCACAAATGCGTTTTCAGGACAAACTCGCCGAGCACATTCTTCATCACCCGTATCATATCCATAGAAAACTCTTTAATCGCCTACCGTACTCACCCAAATATGATGTATTGTTATTGTAACACATACCACTTAAAAATCTACTTTCCCACTTTAAGGTAGTATGCACCTCGAAAGTCACAATATTTTCTACATGAAACTTTCAACCATTTTCTTACCAAATCGAGAACAAAAATCAGGGGTCACATTGATCGCGCTGTCGTCTATTACGAGAGAATCAATGTATAGTTAGGCTCTGCCTGAAAATGGGTAAATGCACCTGTTTGAAAGATAATAGTGTAACAATTATAGCAAATGAGAGACATCACCGTGACGTAAAATGACCCCCTAACGCAGTAAGTGTTAGTATGAGACTGGCCGCAAGTGCAGTGCCTTGAAATCCGTCTAATGTCCGCACTTGTCTGATCTTGTACTTTAACTAAAATATTTCATTTCTTCTCGGAGAGACAGCGACTGAGAAGTATTACGGTAATAAGTGTCTCGAAATTGAAAGACTAAAACTTTTGTTCACACCTCAGCTTTAAACCACCACGTTTGAAATGAAGAATAAAAATCAAGGGTTTCTGTGCAAAGATTGGTTCTAGAGAAACATATTACCCGGCATTTACCCATATTTAAAAGTCAAAATGGTCGCCATGTGCAAAGGTAAAGTTTTTTTTACTTTCAAAAAACTAAGACGGTGAAAATTTTTCTTACTCCGAGAGCTTTAAATGAGCCCGCACAATTGATAGATCAGAAAATAATTGGTAAAACTTGATAGTTTGAGTATCTGTCCCTGAGGCGCATTGTACCATAAAATGTCGATTTTTGAATTCAGTATTACACTACCATTACCAAATATCAGCATGTGAGGTAACTTATTGATCTGATGGGTTGTAGTTGACTACTGCACAACCCCTCCCCTCCTCCTCAAAAAAAAGACAAAAACAAACAAACAAACAAAAAAACAACACACGCCCATGAGCGGTGCATTTCGTGTGACGACAAAGAGGTTTATAATAACTTCTATTCGCATTAAAAATACTTTCTACTCTTCCGTTCAAATTGTGGACGTTTTGTTCGCTTTGAATGCTTCAATAGGCTCTATATCAAAAGACTCTTTTTTGGACATTTCAATGCGAGATCATTCGTGTAACAAAACAGATTTACAACGTTCAATCAATCAGATTGGACAAATACAAAAAATATCGATGTGATGGGTCTATAATATTCGATTCGGCTTTCATTATGCCATTGGAAAAAAAATCAAGTTGGTTTGTGTGGCTTCCGACTCGCGGAACGGTCGTCAGCGGAACAATATTACTATCTTTCACTCTGCAAATACCGGAAATCACAAAATACTGCATTCACGGCGATTTACATGTACAGTAATGCTAACGAGTTGAAAATACGTTACCGTTAAAGAGTCGGATCCATGGGAAGACAAACTAAATCATCAACTGTAATGAGTGTATTTGTTCATGAAATTTGACGGTGACTAACAAAACCGTTCAGTTTGCATTTATTCCATACATTCCAGAAGCGATACTGAACGCGGCGCGTTCGGCGTCGGGGGGGGGGGGGTACTTTTGCTCTGTTTGAGTATGCGCACAATATCGAATATGGTCTAGGCAAGACAGCGCACCGTCGAATCTTGCATAAGTAAGTCAAAGGCGAAATCTGTGCTTTTTTTCCGTTAACCATACGATAACAGAAACCAAGGCTGAAAGATCCGTCGCTCGAGGACGCTCCCTACTGTCCCTACGCTCCTTGCCTCTCAAGAGGGGGAGCGTAGAGAGCGCCCTCGAGCGACGGATCTTCCAGTCAAACAGAATCCAAGCATCCTAAACTCGGAAGAAACTCAGGCCGATGGCAAAGTCATAACACACCCCTTGACAGATCCACGAGTGAGCTCTGCACATCACTATATGTTCTTTGTTTAAGTTTCATACATTTCCCGGTAAAATAAGAGCATCCGAACAAAAAAAAAAAAAAAAATCAAAAAGGAAATGCAAATAATCTGATGACAAAAATTGAATACTGTATACCCGTGCTGTAATTTCAGTCTTGGGTTATAACCATAATACGCTAAAGTGCGTATTGTTAGCTCATTCGCTAGTAATCGATGTTTACATTGGAAGCTTCACGAGACAATCTCTTCTGTTTCCTAGAAACAGTGCATCCAAATGCCAGTGTTTCAACTTCTGTGGCGAGACAACAGCTGGGTGCTCGAGTAACGTCGAAACGATGGCGCCCTCTACGATCACTTGAAGTTTGAGGTAACGTTTGCGCGTCAGCTGAAAATGTAATCAACTGATACCTGTTGATTGTTTAGCCGCGATCGATCACACAACTGACAGAATGCCATGGAACTATTGTCTTATTTATTGAACGTGTACACACCACGAAACACATTTTCTGCTGAAAAAAGCAAGGACTGCTTTTCGAATAGAAATAAGTCTTTTGGTTACTATACTACCTTTGTGGAGTGACCGTGTTCTCAGCTTTGAGGCTTTATGTCTTTTGGGTGCCGCAGTGTCGACAGACAGGGTAAATTTACACGTAAAACGTTGTCAATTATCCATGTTCATGCATTAAACTTGGGAACTCGATCTCCGGGATCAACTTTATACAAAACGTTGTCAATTATCCATATTCATGCATTAAACTTGGGGACTTGATCTCCGGGATCAACTTTATACAAGTCTGTATGAGGATTATGGAGGTGCCACAGCCTTTTGTCTACTATTGGCAATCCAGTAAGTAAATTTCCTAACAAGACAGCAGCTGACGACTGACACGGGCCTTTAATTTGATTTGGGGGACTTTTAGGGGAGGAGAGAATGGGCATAAAACATTTCCCTGGTAAGAAGGGTTTATACGGATATCTCATCTAAGAACATTACATACAAGCAGTGTTGCAGGCAGTGAAGAGCTATGACACACATCAGTGATTTCAGAAAATGTAATTTTAATACTTCAAAGACTGAAATAGGAAAGCTGCCTTACAGTTCGAAAGTTAGTAAAATCTGAGTTGTCAATATTTCAGCTATTTTTTGATAATAGCTTGTTTAAAGGTGTGCAAAACAAAAATTGTTTACAAAAATGCACAGCTTATAAATTACACATACACAAACCAGTATTACAATGTAAACATTGTTAAAAAATATCAGTAGCTGATAAAGAGGACGGCTTTAAAAAAACGCTATTTACAAAAATGCAATCTTGATTCTGCCTATGGCTAAATTGTGTGATTGTGCTAACCATGCCTTTCACTAACATAAAACTCAAAGATTCCATTTCTCAAGTCAACTTTTAAAGCAATGTAAATATTCAACCACAAATACTATCTGTGATTCCACCTTCTCATTGACACTTGTCTTACATTAGTACCAAAAAATATGATTAAATTTCCAAATTATGTACAACTCATCATTCTATTGAAATACAAGTCAAATGATATGAAAGCTGGCTATTTTTGATAGCCTACCCTGGTTTTTGTGCCAATTTATTCCAGTAAAAAGGTGTTCTTTTAGATTTAAATTTCCAAACTGACACAGTTAAGTAGTAAATAGATGTCTTTCCATTTTCACAATGTGTTTTGCTTGAGCGCAATGAGCTCTTACAGAGACCATCAACTGCTTTCTTTAAATGGAATCTGTTAAAGTTAAAAACATAAACAACACCCATTTTTCAATTGTTATTTAAGGATTTAATTGCAATATTACTCCATGAGTGACGAATGCTGTTCAGACAGGCAATGCTGGTTCAGTTCATTTGATTTGACTGTTGTTAGTCTTACAGTTGTGCAGGAGAGACCGACACCGACAGAGCTTAAATGAACTATTCATGTCAAACTTTCCAGAACCACCTGTGCTGGAATGCATGATTGTGTTTCGCATACAGTAAATCTACAACACGTATCATGACCAAGTGCTGTGTGTACAGTCGTCATGGTCTGGCATTATGATTGTCAAGGGTGCAGTCTGATACCAAATGCACGACATACAAACAAACAGAAAGTTTATGCAGCTTTTGATATGCAAATTGGAATGACTGTGAAGTATCATGACAATGGTTTCAAGACAAGAAAATGGCACTATGTGTTCTACTGCAGGCAATTCACTACAATACATGTGAAAATCTACACAAACTATCACACAGCATCGATTTCATCAGACTGATCCTCTATACACAATATTCTTCATCATTAAAATGTTTTCAGACCAAGCTACAACAATATTTTGATGTTTTTGAAAGAGCACATTTAGATCTTTAGATAAAGAAACAAGGGTGTAAACTTCCCTATAACCCATTTGTTGCAAACAGCAATTTGCCATTAAATTGAAACTCAGGTGATCAACAACGTCCAAGCGAGCTAAGGACAGTACTTCTCTACTGTTGGTTTTGAAATAGGACACGTAAGTGCACGGGAAAGAGCTTCCAGTCTTTCAGAGTTCAGTCTGTTTCTATTGCCTGCTGTAATTTCTGTGAAGACGTGATTTATCGAAAACGGTAGTACTGCTGATGCAAAATCTATCAGCGTGTTTTTACTCAGGCTGAGAGTTCATAGATTCGGTGGCCCACTGGCCTGCTGCCACTACTGTGAGGACTAAATTGCATACAGGCTGGTGCATGTTACTATTTTACTACACAATGTTGTGATCTATAAAATGGCACAGCAAACAAATCTTCTAAAGGTATTTTTAAATTATTAAAATTAAAATGTCTTTTAAGACAACTGCTAAGTCTACCATATACATGTATGTACTGACATAATGCAATCTACTTCATTTTGGCACTAATAAGAAGTATTAAATTGCTGGGCAATGTTTAATGTTTTGTAAGAAGGCAACTAAAGTTTAACAATTTGGCAATATTTTATAAGAGACAATTAAAAAGCTGGGACAGACCAAACGTTTTGTTTTTTTGATGTCTTCTTTTGCAAAAAATGAACACTATGCATTCTGACATTTGTAAAACGATAATTTTTTGTGTGTTCTGAGAGATTCTGACAGCCCAAACTTGGACCAGTCATTAATCACATCACTTTCACCTTGCTGTTTTCGCAATTAAAGCATGGTGACAGTAGTGTAATGTAAAGGCCAGTATACCTGAGATGGTGTCTGCAGAACCACACAGTGGGTGAGCCGACAGGCTATGGTGATCTACAAGATCAAACACTTGACCTTCATCATGTGGTACTCTTGTATCGATGCTCTGTTGTTCAGCTACATTAGTATTGTCCTGTTCACAAAACTTGTAGAATTGATCTTGGCATGGTCCAAGTCCTAAAAAGAGTTTTACTATCCAACAAGGGCATGTATGTTGAGTGTCATAGCTACATGAACATGAAACTGGACTGACACACGTATGAAGATCATTATTCGTTGTAATGTACCCCAGGCTATGGCTAAGGTACATGTACATACCATATTTCTTGAGGGTCTATGGGTATACTACATGTACCTTTGTAAAGTACCAGCATGCAAGGTCTAAGTGTTTGAACTCTTTGGCTTTTCTGCATCATTCTTCGAATTATCAATGGCACAGCTTGAAATCAAAGCCAAACACCATATTGAACTCAATGCTGTAAATACACTGTTTAGGATGATCTAATGTCTATACTATGAAAATGCAAAATGTGCACCTTTGAAAGATTAAAATGACAACGCTCCATGAACTTTATGAAAAAATACAAGTACAAAGGATATGTACATTTCCTGAGGTCACATAAGATTTTTAAATCAAGTCCAATTTTCACAGTGACTTTGCTACAGTTCACAGCCCTAGTAACATTTCTGTTGTCCTCCCTGTATAATTGAATTGATATAAATAAGGCGATCAAGACAACATGACTAGGGAAGCCCTGTGAAATCTACCTTGAGTACTGCCATTAGCAAAAGCACTGTAAATTGACTGACAATGAGACATGTTTCAATGGCTCATACCTAAAAAGTGGTTTCCGGAAGACTTTTGAACTTGGCAAGCAATTTTGTGAAATAGCTGAGCACAAGAAAGAATTTTGCGATCAGCCATTCTAGGTACTTTTGACTTGACGTTCTTTAACGTTTACCATTAGTAATGTGAATAAAATACAAAATGTATCGTCTATAGACAGATCAAATTTGAATATACTGTACAGGTCTGAGAGACAAGTCAATGACAGTGCATGCCAAACTAGGCAATTCTGACCAAGCAAAAACTTTTCAGATATTTTGCAAGTTTCTCTGCTAACTGTCCCCTATATTGACAAGTCAACACAGCATAAGGTGTTATGTATACGGTAGATACTGAGCCAATATGCAGGTTGTTTTCTTCATAGCTATGATGTATGCAGTCCAGATGACAAGTGCAATGATCATCTACTGTCTACACTGAATGCCTGAACATGCAAGAGTAACTTTACACCACCCTCTTATAGAAATACTGTCAGATCCATACACTGTCCCATTCACAGAATACTAGACCACAATTGTAAGGGGGTACTTCACATTGATCATTGTCATTCATGAGCTGATATTAGTCTAGACATTTGAAAACAGTTGAGTTCAGATATACATACACACTGCTATCATCGTCTTGCCATGCAATTTACTCTAAGATACAGCCTTTGTGTGTATGTGTGACACTCAAACTGCGTAGATGTTAAACATCTATTGAAAAACAAAGGCAAGGAACTTGGTCAGATCAATCATGTGTACTGTGACATATTCTATGACATGCTTAAACCCTGCCATCCTGAGAATTCCTCAAGGGGGATTATATTGTTTGATGGGTGGAAGTCAGTACAGCATTGCACTATGATCTGTTGTGATTTAACTGGATACTGCCATGGAAATAGATTATGTGGATACCACAGACACTGTTTTGGTAAAATTTTATTCAATTTTTGGATCTGACATTGGTTTTATGTCGTAAGAAATTCCCATCTTGAACAAAGGATAGCAACCTTGCCATCTTCTGATATCTACTCTTTTGTTGTCTGACATCATAAATATTAACCCTTTGAGTTCTGTAAAATTACCTGCCAACATTTTAGTGCAAAAAATTAAAATTTCTGTAAGTTTTTTGTGATTTTTTTTGACGATTTTGGACCAAATGGACATCACTTTTCATTGGCTAATGTTTTTGGTCAAAATATTGGAAAAAATTTGAAAAAAATTGTCTGGCTAACATTTATAAAGGTGGCAAAATGGACTTTAGCCCTGAAAGGGTTAACACTCCTTACAGAGTATGAATTTAACAACATTTATATTTATACACTCACAAGATCTGTTTTTGCAAATTTTCTTGGCATTCAAGCATCAATTTTGCTACTTTTTGGACAGAAATTGTTTTTAGTTTTTACATCATGCTTGTAAACGTTTTCCTGTCTATGGGTCTGACTTTAAGATTAGAATAACTGGCAATGGATGGATGGTGACAACCTGTTCACCCCTGATTCCCTGTATACAATTCCACACCTGCCATTTATAATAACGATGGGCTTGGGCCAAACCATGGCGGACATGTGCATGCAGTATCACTGACCATCACTCTGAAAGTCTACTGGTATGAGCAAATTTGCTGTACGATATCCTGGTATTGACAGATTTGAGATGGTATGTTTAGCAGACCAATATGACATCCAAACTTCCAAAACAAATCAGATGGATTAAGATATCATTAAGCTCGCCCACGCTATTAATCCACCTACCAGCCTGAGTGAAGATTACTGATGTCTATCAGTTGCGTGAATACACGTACGGAGCAGTGTCCATCTGGAAAGGGTCTTCAGTATCTCACACAGCGTAACAAGAATACATATCTACATAAATATCACATTATCCTGTGTACCACAGAACAAGGTGATGCCAGCAGACTTATACTGTAAGAGTAATGTACAAATGTGCATGTGATTACGAAATCAAGTCATCTTACAAATTTTTCTACCTCGGTGAAGAACTGTCATCATCATAAATGTCATTGGCTGTGAAATGTCCCAAGTCACCCCTGTCCTGTACGGCAGCTGCCAGATATCTCTTTCGCCGATTGATTTTATACACACGTATTCGTTCCCTTTCTGCAGCTGCGTCCTCCAGAACATTGTCCCACCTGAGACTCTCGTCCGTTTTCAGATTCATTTGGCTGAGGTCCCCTATGATGCTGTGGTTGGAAGGAGAGCTTTTAAGGGTGTTTATGGCATTATTGTTACTTGTGCTTTCTGTCCTTGATTGTGACTGTGACCGTGATTGCAATTTCTGTGCTGAATTCACACTCGTTGACGATGGTCCTTTATTTTCCACGCTGCTGCCACTGCTGCTCCGGCCGTCCACTACCAATGGGATCGGTGATGAACTGCGATACGTTTCCCGCGATCCCAATGTGATTCCATGTCCAGAGACTATCGGCGCTAGGTCTTTTGATCTCTTGCCAGCTACAAAAGAGAAGAAAAGATGACAAAAGTGAACCTTGAGTCAGTGTTTTACATAACATGTAAAATGAACAAGGTCGTGTCTAATAGTTTTCAATCTGAATCAGGACCAACATTGTATATGCATGTAGAAAAATTTCTTTTATGTTTGCACTTCTCCAAGATGGCATTAGAACCGTACTGATTCAAGCAAGAAAGTCAATGGTTTGGGTCTCGCTAACCACTCAATAATATAGAAATTATCATATTTTTTAACACATTAGTTACTTTTTTTATATGCAGTACTACATATAGTATGTCAGTATCAGACAACACTACAGAAATACATGTAGCATGCAAATTCTATATCAAATGAACAGATGGACTCAAATAAACAGATAGACATAACTGATATAGTCAAAGAATAGAGTGAGTGTGTACTGGTACAGTATATGTACTTTCTAGCGGTCTTCGGATGTCTTCTAAAATTCCAGTCGCATATTTCAAGAAATATATCATGCGAGCTGTGATACACCCACACTTCTGATCGAGTAAAAACTTTGCACATTGTGCTGATTTGATTTCAGGTATGTTTGACAAACAGAAATCTGAACTACATATACAGTGGTAAACATCGTGTTGAGTCATTTTTCTAAAAGAAGGTTCTGTTTATTCTGTAGTGTTGGTTCAGTACGATCATGTTATCCAATGACAATGCCTTTAATATCGAGTTTCTCCACGATACCTGTACCAAGCCCTGCCTTGTTTTCTGTTGCTTATACATACTTATGGTGAGTTTTGATGTAGCATCAGACCTAAAATGATTTGAACTGCAAAAGCAAGATTTTAAAAGGATAATTTCCTGGTTATTTCTACAACTCTGATTTATTCTGTACAAATTTTATTTTTTTAGCACAGCCGCCCCATCCATTTCAGCGATACATTCAGCATGCTAGTGGCTAAAACTGGGCGAATTTAGACAAACATCCTGTAAAATGAATAAAATGGCTTTTTTAATATGTAAATAGCAAAATATCAACCTCCAAATGAGGCAAGGCACTATGAAATATAATCATATTAAGAATTTGCTATCTAAGTTTTTTTCTGATACAACATAACATACCAAAAAAGCAACAAATATGGGATCACTGTTTTCAAACATTTCTCAGCAAAGAGTTCCACACAAATGTGAAAATGATCATGGATGTATTAATTGAGCCAAGTTCAGATGATTTAGGTGACAACATTGATTTCAAAAACATACAAACTTTCAGCGAACTAAAAATCATCAAATCACAGTATTTCAGTAAGTCCAGTATAGCAGAACATATATTTGGAATACCAAAAAGATTTTCTCCCCTATAGTCGTGTTGACAAGCTTTAACTGAGAGCTTTTGTCAGGCTCTTTTGAATGGCCAATAAACCAGAAGATAAACACATCAAACTAAAGCTTGATACGTACGACCACAAGGCTGTTTGGTCGCATTGAGATGAGAATTTACATCATAATGATTGTGAGCAATACAACACAAGCCTACAGAGTTTACATATTCAATCCTTACAACCATTACAATGTTCCATATGCTGAAAGTGCCAACTGGTATTTGCCGAACGAAATAGTAAAGACATTCGCCTGTACAAGTACTATACACGAAAGCGCAGTTTTTCTGTGATCTCTACTTTGTACAATAGACTGAGAAAACAGCAGCTTTTATGCTGTGCACAACCTAATTTCTTCATCTGGTTCATGAGGGACTATTATCCTAGTGTAACTGAGGGTATGTAGAGCAGAATACAAATCAGATCTTGAAAATCATTAAGAACTTGAATGCTGAAAGCCATGCACTGATTGCTCAGATCACGTCTCACTTCAACCACAGTCCCTGTGGGTGGACGGACTGTGTGCTTCAACACAGTCCATTGGAACACATGCATAGTGAGCTCATACAGTAGTATAGAAAGATTCTATTAGCATTGTGCTATGGAGATTACTGCATTCCTTCATTCCAAACTTTCTCTATTCATCCATAATTCTCTGACAGGGAAGAACACATTCTCTATAACAATCACTTTTCTTGACAATGGATAGAACATTTTGTGAGAAACAAGTTAGAAATGATATCAGTACCATTTCCACTAAGTATCACAATGTAATTATCAAGACTGGGTTCTCTCTCCAATTCACTGTATTAAAATGTACCGCGTGCATGCAATGTTATAATTAATTAACATACTGTACCTAAGCTTATGCTTAAATCTTTCAAGAATCAAGGACATTTGATCATAGTAATGATTTTTTTGGAAATTTATGGGTGAAAAAAGGAGATTACACTGAAAGGCAAATTGTTTAAAAATCCACTGCAAAACAAAAAGTTTGCAAAGTGTGAATTTGATAGTTACATGTACACATGCAGAACAGTATGTGTATAAAGTCAAGAAATACGTGACGTCCCTTTGATATGTACATGTACATGTACATGTCAAAGTAAAGTGTCTCTGCCAATGTCTCATTGAATACCGTGCCAAGCAAATTTGACTTTTACAAAAGTTGTCAATTTCTGGATGACAACGCCAAACAAAGTTTATATAAGCAAATATGTGTGCGCACAACATTTCCCAGCGACAGGGCAAAAAAAATTTCAGGTCTCAAATAACTTTAAAGTCCTTCCAATGAACAGAGATTGACGGAGTACCAGAGCCAGACAAGGTAAAATTCAAAGTGTCTGAAACACATTCAAACACAAAAGAACCCCCACAGTGCTTTAAAACAGATCAATATTGCTCACATCGTCCTGTCCTGAGCGGTGCTCCTAGTGGAATCCTGATAGCTGAAGCCTCGAAAACGCCAAGCTTAGAGCCATCACAGCCTGCCATGACCAAGCCGCACTCAGTTTGTTACTAGGGTGAGCCATTTGAAGAGGGGCTCGTTTTACACAGCTAAGGTTCTCTTCACAAAGGTGGACTGTGTGTGCGTGTGTGTACGTTTAGGATAGCAGTCCCTGACGCAAGACAAAAACCTTCTCCGCGACAATGGATAAAGTACACGTTGCCAATGGAGACTTTTGTAGCCTTATAGGATTAGCTGTATTGTATTGCAGTTATTTCAATATAAATATCCAATGAACTGGGCCATTGCTTGCCTTTAAATGGGAACCTAAAGTAATGTATCTTATTCATAAAGTGTACTGACAGACTGCAATCAATTTTAATGAGTCAATGCTCACACAAAATACAACTTTTGAAAGAGAGACATTCAAAGATAACATGGCTTTTAAAACATTACACTCCACTATCAAAACCAATCATTATAGTATCTTGGAAAATATTTTTCCAGCATCATGATCACATACAATTGTCATTTAAACCCATCAAGCTCTAAGTTACATTATTTTCATTCGTCCTAGGTAATGGAGGAAAAGGCATGATCGTAGCATCGTAGTGAGAGGGTCGCTTGGCCCTGTTATATAATTCCTAATTTATTTCCTTTATGACAATTTACGCTGTTCTTTTGATGCAAAAGTACATGTATATCAATACTTGTAGGTTTGTAAAGTTTGGTTGTGGCCATTGGCGATCATCTGCTTTAGTTCAATTGGGAGAAATAAACTGCAGTACTCAATATACATATACTTACAATGCATTAGTGGTCAACGGTACAATGACAATATGAAAGATCATATTCAAAATATTTGTGCTATCAAGTATAATCACAATAGTACATGTAAAAAATCCGATTTCAAATCAAACTACTTCGAAGTTGAAAAAATTTGTATCATGTTTTACTCCTTAGAAACACTTACAGCATTGCGCATACATCTGCATGTATATTTAATAAATCAATCAATAACAGATATACTTTCTATGGCTGACCAACAAATAATTTATCAAAGAGTCCAACTCATGATGAATTTTTCAAGCGCTTTCACTGATCAACACAAAGGAAGGTCACTTCTCACAGAATCCACATTGGCATTATGCTGTTGTTTTTCTCTTTGATGCATGGTGAGTAGTTTGTAGGTGTAAATATTTCAAGAGATGAATAGCTTGATCTTGGTGTGGCAGGGTTTCCAAACATTGTTATTTAAAGGGCCAGCACCAAGCTGTAACTTTTGATGATTTCTTTCACGTTTTCCATTTTTATTGTCAACTAGAGATTCTTGTTCTACTCCCCAAAGCATGTTGAGATACACAGTATTCAGATTGTCAACTCAGCCTGTACATGCGGAAACTACATTGGCCATCGTTGACTGGTGATTCTGGTCTGGACAAGAGTTAAAATATAAAAGATAACGGTTCATTCTACACATAGCGGTACATGTATAGATGCTGTGTTTACAAGCTCAATAGTGGGTGTTTCATCGTGCAACTGACTACTAAATACAAAGCAAAAATGGTGAAAAAATCATCAAAAATTACAACTATGCTTTTTTTAATAGGACTTTTTTTAGCAGAACTCGCTACAAATGTAACGGAGTCATAAAATAAATTAAATAAAAAAAATTCTGATAGTACAAAAGCTAATTAATTTCCTGATGTGTCAAAAGCTAGTGGAAGATTTCTGTCCAGTTGACGGCCTAAGATAATGTAATCGTAATAGAAACAAATCTCATTGGTACTACTATGGGTTAATAATTTCGCACAATATTGTATGTGATGAGAGCTTTAATTCTGGTGAAGTCAGATTACACAGTAACACTGAATTTCAACCACAGACTTTTTGGTGGTTATCATACTCAAAGTCTAAAATTTGTGAATTTCAAGTTCATGAATCCAGTTTTAGGTGGCTCTTGATTTGTAGAAGTGTGGATGCATATACAGATACATGTATATGTAATTCTGTGGGCTACATGTTTGACATTCAGGGGTAGGGTTGGACCCATAGATGTACAGATGGCTTTGAAATTGACTAAAGAAGAACTGAAGATGCATTTAAAAAGCATGGAAGAGTATAGGATATAGGAATGAGCACACAAACAAGAATTATGTTTATGTCAGTGAGCCTTCTGACATTTAACGAAGACATCTGAACTCTTTGAGTCTATTAGAGAACAGAACCACTTGATGAAATTTCCACTGATCCGACCAATCTATGTTTACAGAAGACAATTATTTTGGTCTATTTTCATCTGCGTAGCATATTGCTCTACCGGTATTTCAACACCTTATTTTTTGTGTTTGTTCACTGTTTGACCTGGAGACATTGTCCTGTCTTTTGAAGGTTAATTCCCAAGAATCAAAGGGCAGTTGTGTGATTTACATGTAAACACAAACCCACACTCTTAGGTGAGTCAGCTGTCATGCACAGAATAAAAGAAACCAAACACACAGAGCATGTCAAATTGTTCAAGTTCCGCAGTCAGGTAAATAATGTTGTGACTTTTGACTTCATTAGCCAGAAATCATTCTGTGTTATCTGTCTTGTGGACATTTGGTACATGTATATCTATGAAAGAAACACAAATGTATAACATACAAATGTACGTAGCTAGCACACTAATTTGGCATAACCATTTCATATGTACATGTATACAAAATAAAGTTTCCCATCAACACTTTCAGAAGTTGAACAAATACCTATATGATATTCATTGAAATTATCGCACAATATTTTTTAGAACAAAGCTCAAATACTAAAAACAATTATTAAAAACAATTGTAAAGGCAAAATCCTGAGGAATACTGATGTCTAAAAATTGCTGGAGGTACATATAGTACCAATAAGATTTGTTTCTATTACGATTAATTACAATCAGAATAACACTGACTCTGTAACTTAAGAAGCAAAGCTACCGTAGATCAAAGACACAGTACCAGTACAGATTGCGCCATGCTCAAAGTTTAACACCATACAAATTGTGTTTACAAGGTTTTGCATGGCAGTGTACAGTACAGTTCATCCACACGCACAATAAGCTTGGCTATTGAAAGAAATTTCTTTGAAATGTGTTGAAAAACCTCCTTTAAACCAAAGATGATCCTCTTGCATCAGATATTTGAGGGCGCTCTGCACCTTGGAGGACTTTGTGGATAAGTTGCAAAAAGTTCTTCCTAGAGGAAATTACATGTAGTACCGGTATGTCTCACTTGCACATTTACCAAATAAAAATTACATCAAAGGAAATCAAATCAAATACAGCCAGGTACTTTAAGGTATGTCAATGAGGGGGCCTAAATTTAAGTATTTTTCAGGGTGCATAGACATTTATTTTGGAGACAAAATATGCTGGACTAAATTAACACTGCCATGCATGAATATACTGCCACAGTGCACAGTGAGCTGAACCCAATTACCGGTAAATTGTCAGTCCCACCTGTATTTGTTGCCTACAGTTGTACAGCCTATCTGAACATTCTATAGCACAATACTGTGACATATTACATCACTACAGCACTAATGAGGCTATTATACAGAAGTACAATACCTAAAATCTCTGGTAACATCTTGAATCAACAGGTGTGACTTCCAAGGAAGTTACACAACTCTTCAATCCAAATAGACATTGTTCTAAATCCTCTTTCTTGATCAGCTGCACATGCAAGTTGCAGTACTGGTGATTTTATACAATTAGACATCATGATTAATCTGTACTGTGACTCACTATGGCACAAACAGTGTTGTTTATATGGCTGTGACAGTACAAGGTAATTCATACAGATATCATCTTCATATGCATGAAATTATTATTCAATTGATCTTAAAAGCCCACATTCACAATAATTTCTTGTTTATAATTAAATCATATTTTATTGTGTGTTTGTTATTCAATTCACCTTTTAAACATTAATTAAACATTAAATACAGATACACCCATATGCTGCACCACATCAAATGAAAAGACCATTCTAACAATAACAATTTCAGGCGAAGCAAAGGATACAAACACCGAGTATGTTATCTACAGAAGATGCTAATTGAAAAAAAGAAATGCAGTGATTGAATGAAATATGTGTGGGTTGCACACTTGTCTGTGACATAAATTCAACCAAGCAATTGGAAAGTAATAATACCCTGTTTCTACATGTCTATAGTGTACATGTATACAATTATCCAGACACATGTACACATGCGACATGCCTTTGCCAACGTGAACAAATTAACTGTACACTTTTTACAGCAAAGACACACTATTTAATATCATGCTTTCTATACACAGCATTTATATGTTCACCTATTTTGACAAGTGAGTTTCAGTAGCATTCAGTTAATACAAAATAACAAACTTAAGTAATGTAGAGAAAAAAATAGTTATTAGATTAGAATTGTACGAGGGATACATGTCAGTTAACACACTAATGACATTGAGTGTATGATTCACTGACTTCAAATGTGCTAAAATCAAAGCCGATACCTTTCCTTCAAGTTCAAATTTCACGACATTTATTGGTAAACTGTCTGAGTGATTGATTTCTGTTGAGGCCTTCACCATGCTTCATTGCAATTTAAATATCAGTGCCTCTTCTTTTACTAGACATTCCTGCTTTATATTATGAGGACACAACAAAAGTAGTAGAAAAAACGACCATAAACATTTACACTGTCTGCTTTCCATTCATTGAGTTGAAAATTCAATACGGACAAACTTTTAGGAGCATTCTACTGTCAAGCTCACTGCATTAAAAAGTGCTCGCTAAGACGAACAGCTCCCTCTATCACTGAGTTGATGTAGAACCTACTGAAGGCTATTTGAGGATAAATTTTCCCTGAAAGAGCTCTTCAAGGTAAATTTGTTTGATGAAATTAATGCCATTATTTAGATAATGACTTCAATGCCATTATTGATTGATGAAATCAATGCCATTATGCAATACAGGGGTATAGAAAACACTCCAAATGCAAAATGTCATGCTGTGATGTGAAAAAACAAAACTTTTGGCGCATCCAAATTTTGTGAATACATGTACTACTGCACATATTATAAGCTTATTTTATGTATTTCATTTGTACATTGTTATAAAAGAATTTATTACTGAAAGGAGTTACTGGATATCGCTACTGTACTGTATCAAATGAGTGCTGTTAAGTATAAACGTGACTGAAGGATTACGATTTAGCCATTTTTACAGCTGAACAGTGTAATGCATGCACTGGCCAATATCATACTAGGGTTATTATAATTATGTATACTGATCAATTATGACCTGCGGCCTTGTGGAAAGGAGAGATCATTCACAATGTAGTGATGACATAAATATTTACAGTTTCAGTGGTAAACACATATGTGTATCGGCTGCAGTCTGCTGTGTCTTACTACATGTACATGCATGTCACATGTGTCATACAGAAATTAAACTGAATTGAATGAAGAGGAACTGAAACTGTCAGCTGGTATTGAAAATTAATAAATAAATATGTTACATACATAAAATTTATTTCATGATTGATAACTATGAATTTTAGCAATTGGAACCAACGACGGAATCTGGATTCTGTCGTTAACCACACTGGTCCAGTTGAGATTAGAGGCACTGGTGTGATTAAACTGCATGCAAATTGTGCACAGTGACACATTACTTAACAGTTTTGCAACATCACCTGATGTTATGTGTGCTCTACACAAAAACATGGAGTGTACCTGTACCTTCTGACTTAGAGCATTCTACTTAAATTAGAAAACTTTAACAGTAAAGTTGTTTAGGGCGGACTCCAAAGAAATTTCAATACATTCTAATCTTCAACAATTCATTCAAATGCTATGTAATTCTGAAAAGTCAAAAAGTACGCCGCCCCTCAAAGAACAAGTGTAATACCAGTTTGAGGAACACTTACAAAACCTTCATATTCACAGCCATTCACTCAATTTTAATAGCCATTGGGAGTGCTGACCATTCAATGGGACCTCACAGATTTTGAAGTATTTGTTTGAGTAATAGCATTGGTAGCCCTCTCAATCTCATAAAGACCATTGTGCTTCAAGACTGTGATGTCCTTCACCATTTCAACTTGACAAATGGCCAGCTTAATCCAATGGTCATACATGGATATGAGGTTTCCCTAAGGTATCCTGCATCGGCACAATTCAATGGCCAAACTACAATAACAGGATTCTACAGCGTACCAAGGAAGTAGTACATGTACATGTATGGCCATTTTGTCCTGAAGTTTTACCATTACAAAAAACAAGCAGTGTTGGTTTTCCTAGTATTGGGCTGGAGCTAGCTCTCTTCTTGCTAATGTTCTTTGTATCCCCCACACTTCAACCATTGTCCCTGCATCGACTGGAAAGTTTACGACTGTTTGTACCTGCCAATACATACCACTCATTTCTAGAAATTTGTTTGTTTGGAACACTGGGTATAAGGGGTCCGGCAGCATTCCCAGTGTGTCAGCAGCTTCTATTCAACTAGTTACAAGCCACACATATAAATTGTATGTCACCATTACGCAATTGGAAGATTTGATTAATTCAATTTTTCTGACTGTACATATACTACAGTATTTATGGGGCAGTGACTTAATTATTGATTCAAACTCAGGGATAAGAAAATCCATTGTGTATTTGTCAGTCCTTGGACCATATTGAGATACACCAACTTGTCTACATGTACATGTAGTTAAGTTTGCTAGTACGAAGTATTACATGTTTTTGCCATACATGTACAAGTGTGTTGATATTCTGACGGCAAAGGTGAATGGCAAATTTGCCACACAAACAGAATCATAGTGGTACTGTTACCATATAAAATTGATATCATCTTTGTATCCTGGCATTTTTAATGGTATGTACTGTAAGTTCATTCACTGAAGTTGGGCCTTTTTGAAAATATCTCCTGAACCCGTTGGTGTTAGATGTACCAGATTCCATATTCTTTACATAGAGTGATCATGGAAATACTAAGATTTATATACAAACACACCTTTTTCACTCATGCGTATCACTTTGCGCCAAAATACTTCTACTTAGTTTTAAGTATAACAATGAAGAGGATGTGGATGTGAATCACTCTTGAATTACAACAAGTACAGTTATGACAGGCTGTGTTCATGTAGAGAATATGTCACAGGAAATTTCTAAATCAATAATGCGTCACTCACAAGGTCAGTGATGATGTCGAAGTACATGTATTAATGGGGCTGTGTTTAAGTTTGACTGTATTCCCTGGGCATGAATGTGGATTTTGATCTTCCAGACAATCACTCCGGGACAATCACTGCTTTGCAGGTTATATCCTGTTTACAAGACCCCAGTCAACAAACATCATCAGATTGTTCAATATTATAATCTCTATAGATGCATGTGATGCGTTATCAGTTTCATGCTTACATGCTGTTTGCTAATGTTGTACTATTTCCATCCCTAATAGCTTTTGTTATCTGATTTGAGATATGTTGAGAGGATTATCTGACCATTTTTGTTTAAACAGACATGTGTATGTGCTGCTCACTTTACTATTTCAATATCTTGAACTTTCCTCTTCCCCTTGTCATTTTGACAAAGATTAAAATACTTGAATAAATGCCAAGATTTTCATACATGTAAGTTTGCTCTTATGTCAGTAACGATCATTACACACTGGTACATGACCATAGACTACATTTACTTGGACACAAATATACATTCAGCAATTTTTTTCATATTAAAGATATGTGGCAACCTCAGAATGTGGTTTTTCTATGCTAAGTATGATTGATTTCCAAGTCTTTCAACATCACATATGGTTTTTAAGTACCAGATTTATCTCTGTTTTTTTCCTGATTGGATCACCTGTCAACAATAATTATGCTGATTACAGCAATAATGGCACAAGCGATAAGATAAATCCTGGCCTTTGAAACACGCTTTAGGATAAAGAAACGGTGTTCCTATATGTGGTAATGATTAATAGCAGCATACCCAGCAGAATGCCCATGCAATATACATGTATATCACTGAAGCAAACAAATAATGAAACAGGACAGTTGCTTTCTTTTCATTGCAACTCAGCCAAATAGTTTCATTTATGAGCTTGAGAATACCAGGCTTTTTCAGAGTTGACGTAATCTATGACTTTTTAATATTGCTTAATAGTCTTTACGTAATATTAGGTTTACTTGATTGATGTAATGTGCATTAAGTTATACACAATTACATTTAAGTCATGTTGCTCTCTTTTTTTCAATCAACCCATTAGCCAATAGGTGAGAGCCCAATTTTATAGGATGAGGTACCCAATCCCATTTTCAAAAGCAAAGAACTTCATCAAGCAAAATGCTTTGCTCAAGGACAAAACATATGCCTATGTCTAAAAGTCATGGTCCTCAAATAGTGATTACTTACATTACTCAGGACTAAATCAGAAACTCACCATTCTCAGATAAGAGCCTGGTATGGTAACTACTGTTCCAGGATGTATCTTTATCTTATCTAAGCAGTTCTAATGCCCTGATTACCATGAACTGTATTACCATATTATTTGGCCTCAGTGTACAAGTGCTTAGCAGTCCTTGTAGGAAAGCACAAACATCTAAACTGAATTTCCTACCTCTGTTTCCTTTATATGGCTTGACCATCAGCGTTGTCATCTAAGAATCAGCCATTAGATATTATGACCATATGCATGAACATAGTTTCATTATGAGAAACCAAATTCACTGCTAAAATGTGATTATATATTATATTATAATAAATATTATATTATTACACTATATTATATCATACTACATGTATATTAGATCATATTACATTATATTGTATCATGTTATAGACTGATGTGCTATAACTATTACCATAGACCCTCGAGGGTCTACGCTAATATTACCTGCCCTTATCTTGGGTGATTATGTCAGTTGACAGTGTCATCATTAATGGCATATTAACCTGAATTTATTTACCAACTGATTCATATAGTCTGTTATATTGGTAGTGAAACATCTCTTTTAATCTCAAAATTTTTAAATAACAGCACCTTTTTGTAGTTTCACTCGGTATTATAAACTATGATGTCATTCACTACATTTACACTTTATTTTATAATTAACACTGTGTATTTGTGTATTCCCTGAAATGGTCCAAAATGGGTACACTGTGGTGCATGTAATATGAATCTACAGATACAAACAGTTATTTATAGGGAAGTGTTAGACTCTGTAAATTGAGAATTAACAGGTGTGATCAACAGTGTAGTCAAGGATGTTCACAGCTATAGGATGACGAATTAAACAATGATACTTTCTAATTACCTAATCGCAAATGTCAATTCCTAATTGTCTTCATGACAGCGCGGAAGACCAACATGCTGGGTGGTTAATTAAACAATGGCTTTATCTTAACCCAATTTGTACCGTCCTGGTTTTAACAATAGGATTTTGGGGTAAAATGTACACGATTATGTCAATTGTCAGCACTGAGTAATACCACGCATTACAGTTAGTCCCCTTGTTAATCCGGTAAATATACGACATAATTGAATGTTTCCCCATTAAATAGTTCAATAGCATCAGCAA
>LD344253.1:61267-83444 GCA_001465055.1 Ptychodera flava | reverse complement strand
AATTCTTCTCAAAATAGTTGTAACACTTTTATTTCTAAAAATGGACTTGCGGGTAATCCGAAATAACTTGTAATCCGAAAACATTATAACCGTATACCCGCATGCACGTGTCTATGAACTGGACGTTCTGCAGTCAATCGGGTCCAGCTTCATTCCGTCCCCGACCCATTAACACCTCTTAATTATTCCAAGTAGGATCGCACGCTGCTAATCCCATAGACCTTTTGTTCTCTATCGGAGTTGCCTGTCCCGTTTTTCTCGAGGGTCTATGGTTCTAGAGAAACAAATCACCCAATACTCACCAACACTTGAAATTTAAAGTGGCTGCCACCCCTGTATGAACTCTACGGGGAAAAATGAAGTTTTCAATTTTTGCAAAAATGAGCTGGTTAATGGTATTTACGCCATGAACTTAAAAATGAGCCAGCATAAATTGAAGATGAAAACAGTTTTGTAAAAGTTTGAAAGTCTGAATATCTATTCCCTTAGGGCATTTAGGTTATTGGTCGTGTGCGATAGTTAGAAAAAGGAATCACGTTGTGACATTTCACTGTGTGACTAAACTAATTCTCATCCCATACGTCATGAAATGTCCAGACTGGATGAAGAATGAGTTATCACTACTGAGGACATGTTCTGTTAGACTTTGATGAAAGTACTTAATTTGAGTTCTTCTATTTTCAGCTGATACCCAATATCAGAGTTGGTGGTGAGAACAAAACATACACATGCAAAATTAACCCAGATGATAACTCATACATTCTAGAGAAAGCCAAGTCTAAAGATTTTTGTTTGCTAGCAAACTTGTATATAAGTGAAGGCAAACCTGGAAAGGTAAGAAGAAAATGGAATAACATTTGTGTAGCAATACAAGAGGACTTTTGTAACACCTCAGTACTTAAATTCAGTTCACTTTCAACTATAAAGTTTGTACATTATAGAAATAATGGATGACGCATGGGTGAGAGGAAATCCAAAAATTAATGGGTGAGGCTTGCTGAGCCCGTTAATTTGGCGTTCCCCTCGCCCACGGCCATTAATAAATGTTAATGGTCAGCGCCGAGTATGTTATTTCAATTGTATTATCAACGAACCCCCCCAAAACCATCAAAATTTGCAAATCCGGAGATCTTTTTGAAAAAAGCATCTAAACTTGGCCCACAAATGCTCAATTTTATTTTGTGGTTGATTATGGTCTTTGTACAAATCACAATTATCGTTTTAGCCATGAAGTTACTATGTTTACGATATTATTCATATTCATGGGCATGAAAACAAACCATTACTGTGTATTTGTGGGCATGCAGTCATGTGGTTCAGCTCGACCAATTAAAATGCAATGGACAGGGCATGGTAATATAATATAGAACATTGCGCCATTGTGAATATAAACTCAGTGGTGTGGCAATAGAATTAGAAAGAAAAAAAAGACCGTCAGCCATTTTTAGTCTAGGGAGGTTGAATATCTAGTCATAAAAACTGATAGGTTACACCTTTGCACGCGTATCAGTGTATCAGGTTATCCCCAAGTTGATAACACTGACAGAGAGAGAGAGAGAGAGAGAGAGAGAGAGAGAGAGAGAGAGAGAACAGTTAATAGTATATCATACATAGAAATGTTATAAGCTGTAACTTGTGGCAAGTTTTTCAGTATTCTGCTTTTGTATATCAACTACCGTGTCTGACCCAAATGCATTTGTCATGCTGAAATTTCGAGTATTCTTTTTGTCAACACAGCTTGTATGTGTGTAGTGATTATTGTTTATTGTTTACAAATGAATTCTAGTCTGGACTTGAATACAATTTTCAACAATAAAAATGTAGATTTTACTCATATAGGTTGTGTTTGTATGCTAAATACTTGGCATTAAATTACAGTTCAGGGATTCAATGCAGAAAGTGTAGGGAAACCACAAAACAAAAGTTCTAAAAAATAGCCAAAAGGTACAGCTTATGGAGCTTTAATAATAATGGATGGTTTAATGACATAGATGCACATGTACATCGGTAGCTTAACCCTTTGAGAGCCAATTTCCGTTGCCGATATAAAATTTACCGTAGTCAATTTTTTCTGATTTTGCCAAACTTTCGATCAAAAACTGTAGCTGATGAAAAGTGATATCCATTTGGTCCAAAATTATCAAAAAATTACAGAAAAGTTCATGAAAATTGGTCAAAAATTGCACTAAAATTTTGGTGGGAAAAAATTACAGCATTCAAAGGGTTAACACAGGCACATGTAGATTGAAGGGCTGGCTTTGCATATGAATAATAATAGGGTTATGCACAAAATATTAGTCATGCACAGATTTGAGTTTCGTTCATTGCTTATCAAACGCAGTTGTCCAATATACCTCATGGTAGTATCAGTATCCTCACTCCTGCATGAACGTATTTTCTAAACAACCTTTTATTAAAGTGACATTTTTTACGGAAACATTTCTATATCACATGTTCACTGCTTCATCACACAGTTTTGACGGTTCCATAGGGTTTGCATAATGCGTACTGTTCTTCTTCAACTCGTCACAGGTTATTGAAGTTAAAGCCAGTAAACGTACAGGTGAGGAAAACTTTGTTACGTGTATGCGCAAAACCTTGAAAGCCAAGTATGGAGAGAAACCAGTTGGGTTTGGTGGCGTTTTCCTCATTGAGAAAGGAAAAGCCAAGATTCATGTAATGGTATGTATTCTGTGCAGTTACTTTATCTTCATCATATGTGACAAATAACATCAAGTATTATAGGGACAATCTCTAAGTTGATGTAGATGTTATATATACTCTCATTGTTTTTTTCCTGCCAGACAATTTCTTTTTTGTTCTCCCTAAAGTGCAAAGTAGAAGTACAAGGCTTACAAAGATAATTCATTGTGTACAATATGCTATGATATTGTCATATAAGTTGGTTCTTGTTTAGACTCAAATTTTAATTTGTCACCAATAACATTGGATATTTCACATGTACAATCAGTGTTAAGGTAGAAAGCGCCTCGAAAGATAAAGACAAACTTTTCCTCAAACTTTCTTCAATGAAACTTTCGACCATTCTCTCACCAAAGCAAGAATAAAAATCAGGGGTCACTGTGCAAACTGCGGTACTAGAGAAACAAATTACCTAAGATTTCCCGATATTTGAAATTCAAAATGGCTGCCATTCCTGTGTTCACTCTATGGGGAAAAATAAAATTTTTTGATTTTCAAAAAACTTAGAGGGTGAAAACTTTTCTTTCACCAAGAGCTTTAAATGAGCTCCACAAGTAGTACATGTAGGTCAGAAGAGAACTGATAAAATTTGAAAGCCCGAATTCTTGTCCCTGAGGCACATTCTACCTTAAGGTTCCAAGACAAGAAATTGACCTCTTTAATCTAACAATTCTCTGGTGGTTAATAAGTTCAGAACTTCCGTAAATTATATATTTTTGGAAGGCCTAGATATAGGGGAAGATTTTGGTAACCACAGTGTTACCATTGTTTACATAACTTTTAAAAATCGGTTTTCCCTATGTTTTGTCTCGATACTTCATAGTATCTAAGTCAAACTTTCTGGAATGCACGCTGTTACAACGCTCTTCCAAAAAGTGTCTCAGATTTTTTATATCTTGCTTAGATTTTATTTGAGCACAATTTTAAAGAAATCAACTAGGATTAAATTCACCGCTTTGGAAGTTTTTCTGGCATAAAAATTGTTTAAGAAGGTTTAAAAAAATTCTGAGACACACTTTGGAAGATATTTAAGACAGGTTGCACTCACACAAATTTCAGCAACATATCTCAAAGCATTGAAACAAAACATAGGGAAAACCGATTTTTGAAAGGTTATGCAAATTACCTGTCACATGATAGTTATGTAAATAATGGTGACACTATTGTAACCAAAATGTTCCCCTATATCTAGGCTTTCCGAAAATATACAATTAACGCGGGTTCTGAGCTTATTTACAACTAGAGAATTGTTAGCTTAAAAAGGTCAATTTCTTGTCTTGGAACCTTAACTAGTTGAATATTTGAATTAATATGTAGACTTGATATAGGGAATAGAATGCAAAACTATTTCATACAGAGAGAACAAAAGTACATGCTTAAATTGAAACTGTACTAGCTCTTCTTGGTCTCTATTGGCTTTGCCACAGAGAGAGTGGAAACAAGTAATTGTTACACCATTTTTAAGAAATGTTTACTGTAAACTGATGTACAGTACATTTTTGTTGGATTGAAAACCTTTAAGAGTTAAAACTGCCATCCTCAGACTTAAAGAATTACCATTTTTATCCAACATTAATATTTTGATGTGTTCTCTTATACCATTGTGTCACTCTCAGTACAAAATTTCAAAGTCGTCCCAAACAGATCTTTTTTTTTGAAGTAGGGCATGTGTGACAGAGTTTAAACAATTCTAGTTCTCCATATCTTGCAGCCTGACTTTTCAACGAAGCCAATAGAGAGTGATGCTGCCGTCAATGAATGGTTGAAATTCTATGAGATGAAGGCAATATTGGTCTGTCTCAGCACTTTTATTTCTGCTGACCCAGTAAGTTTACCGGCTTATCTCCCTCTGTGTGTTTGCAGGTGAATGTGTTGTACACTAAAGGGCCAGTAGCTGTAACTGTTGATGAATTTTCACTTTCTTGTTTTTTTAAAAGTCAATTTAAGGTTCTTGTTCTAGTCCCCAAAGTGCATTGAGATATGTGTGTAAAGTTAATTAATACTGACGACGAGTGAATTCTGGTCTGGACTAGAATTGAATGGTAAAAATAAGCAGTACATTTTACATGACAGATGCTGTGTTGATAAGCTTACTGTAACAAGTTGGTGCTTGAACATGCTTTAGGGAGTGATACAAGAACCTGCAATTAACCACGGTCCTGTTATACTAGGGATCGTGAATTAACATACAAAACAAAATTAGTGAAAAAAATCATCAAAACTTGCTGCCACAGGCCGTACCTACAATGTGCTAATCTATAGGTGGAAGTCTACAAAATACTTAGGCTGGATATAATAATTTTTAGGATGAATTTATCTAATTTAATGGTTTTGTTTTGATTTTCCTTTTCACCAGACATAACCACATCTTTAAGTTGTTCACCCCCAATTCCCTGTGAACTGGTCCACACTTACCATAGATAACAATTGTATTGGGTCAAACCATGGTAGTGCAAGGGTTAAAGTTGGTTAGCTTTGATGAATACTGGTGTCACAAGTGGAATTCTAGATTCATCTCCAATGAAGACTGTTCTACAGAAAGATTATGCTGACTTTTGAGTTTTACACCTTCAGTGATGCTTTTTCATTGGATAACTCAGATATAAGACTTTTTTGAAAGATCAGTGATTTTTAAAATGCAGACTTTGGTGACAGAAGGCAGTGGCATTCTGTGGTATTCTTAGCAGTTTTATATATGATCTATATCTATGATCTATATGATTAAATAGTTTTCTGTGAAAACACCACTGAGGGCGCTATTTTCGTCAGCATCTCAAAAAGTCAATGAGTATTCAAGATGAATTGTTCTTAAACCTATCAATGGGATTCACACCTCTGATATTCTAAAGTAGGAGTAATTAGTTCAACACTGCTATTGTTGCCTGTTCGGAATTAATGACAGGTCACTTTATTTTTACAGAATAATCAAATGTTCTCGTTATGTATTCTTCAGTATCAAATGCCAAGAGAACAGAATGACAATGCGTATTTTGGTCAAGATAAGTTTTTTCACCTGTCACTATGATCTGTTTCCACTGTGATCAGTAGTTGACATCTGTACTTTTTGTATAATAGTCCTGGAAATTCCTCCCTTCATCATGTGAATCGTTTAAATTACAAAGACATTTTCTGAAGTTCTTCATAACATGTTTTTACCCTATCTGTTCTCCATCTCTCATCAGGGCCTAGATCTAAGAGTTGAACATACCCATTGTTTCAGTCACCATGGTGACGGCGGACATTATCACTATGATGTCACACCAGAAGAGGTGGAATACCGAGGCTTCTTTGTTCCTGCAGAATACATTTATAGAATCGATGCACCAGAGAAAACACATATGATTGGTAGAGATTAAATAGCTTTTGCGAAGAAGATAACTCGTGATTGGTTAACAGAGTACAAGTGATTGACAACATGAGAATATGCTGCCAACAAAACATCCATCAGAAACAAAGATTTGATGAAAGTAATATAACACATAATATAACACACACACACAAGCAGGTGATTGGAGGATTGAAATGTAAGTTTAAAATACAAGCCATGTAATTGGTGGAGGCTGAAATGCTGCAACATACTTGAAGAGGAACAATAATGCCAGACAGTATCACTTCCTTATCTGTCACGTCATTAAAAAGAGGTATTGAGTGAAAATCATATGCATTTTCCCCCTCTTGGCTTGGTAGTATGTTACAGGAGCTGTAGTTTGTAAAAATCATGTTTACTGTATGTATGTTTTCAGGGGCCTCCAAATGTACCGTATGGGACATGTTATGCTTCTCACTAGTTTCAACCATTTTGAGCTGGTGGTGAAATGTGAATTTGGCATTGAGGACTCTCGAACTTTTACAATTCTTTTCTGATCTACCATTTGCTGGAGTTCATTTTAAAGCTCTTGATGTAAGAAAGCTTTTCACTGTCTGTTTTCCAAAAATCAAAAAAGAAAAATTTTTTTCCCTATAGAGTTACCATATGGATGGCAGCCATTTTGACTTGGAAATGTCCGTAAATCTTGGGTAATTTGTTTCTCTAACACCAAAATTTGCACGGTGACCCCCAATTTATATCTTTGATTTTGAAAGCGAATGGTTGAAATGTTCTTTGAGGAAAGTGTGAGCAAAAGTTTAAGTGTTTCACTTTCAAGGCGCATACTACCATTAATGGTGGATTCTGAGATACAGCAGCTGTTCCGTGTAGAAATCGATGCTGGCTTTCAATGAACAGCTAGTTTTAAGCATGGACCCACATTCTCAAGGGTCTATGTTTTAAGTTAGTGCATTAAATCTTGTGTATGTACATTTTTTTAAAAGCCAGTTCATAAATGTGAAATTATGTACAGATAAAAAAGTATCTATATTCAATAAACGCAGTAAAATACAGTGACTGAGTCTTCATCCACTTACTATGAAGTGTTTTTACTACCTCAAAATCTCGAGAGAAAAAAAATGTACTTGAAGATGGAGAGACACTGCAATGAAAGTGGGATCTTCTCTACAAGTGTTTTATTTTACTGATTTTTGCACCACGAAATGTTTTGCTCTGAGTAATTATAATTATAACAACAAAAATAAACAGAAAAAGGAGGTTGGCATCCCCTTTTTATTAAGGTGGTCTTGAATTGCCCCTACTATATGCTTCTACAATAAGTAGGCTTTTTTCCGTTTTTTCTGGTTCATCAAAATAAGTAGGAAAGGGGGTTCCTATCCTACTCTTTTCACTTGTTTGGATAATTGCAGCAAAACATTCAGTTAAAACTGGTTAGGGAATAATGCCATTTTTTCTTATTTATGCTTGTACTGTGTAGGGTACAGAGAGTTGATGAGAACAATTATGAGAAAAAGAAGTGTTTGCATCCTGCTTTTTGAGATTCATGTCAGAGAAATATGAAATACTTTTTTGATTTATGCAGCTTTTGTTGCTTTTAGAGAAATTATTGTTCTAAAACAGGTATGGGCAGATTAAGACTTAAGTATTGCTGTTTCCTGCAGTGTAGAGTCAAACATTTCTTTACAAATGACGCCTTGATTGTACGACGAAAAGTCAGTAGATTGGTAGCTCGTATGCTTACACTGACAGCATCAAAGGATTTCATCAAGAATTTATGCTTAGGTCCAATTGTTTTTATTTCAGCATTTTTTCATAGTCCTTATGGTATCAAAAAACTCTAAAGTACTCACCTTTCATCGTAATAATGTGGCACATCACAGTACAAAGGGTTTCTCATAGGGCGTTGACTTGGTCCACTGGTAGTGCAGTTTTGTGACCCTGATCATCCTCCCTTATCTCTCTCTCTCTCTCTCTCTCTCTCTCTCTCTCTCTCTCTCATTATAACCATTTTAATGTTTCATTCCATGAAGTCTTCAAATTACTCCTATATGCATTTGCAAGCAAGAAGATCAAAATGAATTGGTTGAGAAACATGATACTCTTCCCTATTAAAGTATTTCCTTCCTAAAAGCACGGTGTGAACTGTCTCCAGCACCCCTTCTGAAGATCTAAATTGCCGCAATCTGAAACGTGCCAAAATTTACGATTCTCATTTAGAAATTGAATTTGTAATGAGATATCGTCCTTGTTTCTCTGTTTTGGGTAGGTTGTGTGCGTTTGCACATGCAAGAAAACAGGGAGAATTGTTCAGATGAAGCAGTGGTTAAATTTCAAAAATATGACTTCCCACTTGCATGAATGCATAATATCACTGATCAAATTCAAGTTGTCTCGAACCGAGAGGTGATATGAACCAGTTAGCCCACGCAACAAGATTGTTTACATCAAAATTACCGTGAAAAAGAAAACGTGATATCGTATGTATGAATATTCTGTACTTGTGCGACAATTGAGGTAAAAAAGTAAAAATTTCCGAGTATATACTATGAATCGGGGCTGTTACGTGTTTTCGACAGCAGAATTCTTCGCCACTGTACAATAGGCCTAGATAATTACTTGGTCTAGAGGAAGCACTTTGGGTCAACTCCGTTAAGGAAATACACCGGGAAAGTACCCCAGCATTCTTCATGTTTAGGCCAAAGAAAAATATTGTGCTGTTCCGATAATCCGACCTTCCCTATTTTTTGCCTGCCGACCCTAAACTTTTTAGAGCTACGTAAAGACGGAAGTAAAAAAAGAAAGGAAAAAACTCGTAAAATCACGTGTTCGTGTTCGTTACCTAGCATTTGATTTTTGCTTGAAAGAGGACCTATTTTATGTTTTTATTCCTTTTTATCTGTATGATACGTTTTTCTGGAAATGTTTTGGCCAGCGTTTGATCGCCCTGAACCCCTGGAAAGTGCATATTTAGAAATAAAAATATTTTGAAAAACAATCCATGCCAACCTACGTAGCCTATTTTTGAAAACCATGCATGTTATCGGAACAGCACAATTTATTTATTTTTTGCCTTATGTGAAAGTTTAGTGTGATGAGCAACACCCCGACATTTGCCTGCATTCGGTCATCATTGCCAGCAGGACTGTGCCACATTCGCCGTAACAAACTTAACGAAAAGCTGTACTCCCCCGACTCGGCTTTACGTATAGCAAAACACACATGTAAACGCAAGAAGTTATTTGAAATGACTTTATTACAAAAGGTTCACCAATTCCACCCAAGTCTTCACCAGAGAGGAATACAATCACGCTTTTCAATTTTGCATTTTTTTAAAGTTAGAAAACCAAGTAAGATTCCATCATTGCAATAAGTACAAACAGATTCCTAATTACACCAAAATTCAGAGTTCTGTTTTGTACAACACTTTGCCTCATTGTTCTGTGTTTATCATCGACGCTATTTTTAAATTGAGAGAAATTGCATAGTTTTACATATCTTTGTGTTTGAAACAGTTGGCAGGGGAAACAGTGTGCATAATTATATGAGCCAAGTTTCCGTACTGTTGCGCTGCAATCTGCATGTTGAAAATGGCTTCCATCAAAGGTGGTTACCACCTCAGTTGCGCCTTCATGTTTGTGCAAAAAAAACTGCACTGGTTGAGAATGCTCATGTATGGCGTTCAAAGAGACAGATTACATAGTTGACCACATGCCCCACTTTCAAGATCCATGCCTCGAATAAGTTACCATGAGAATAATTTCATTCGTGCTGACATCAAAGACCATATGCATCTCTGTGTTGTGGCGATCTCAACAGTAGCAAGCCCTCTTTTTGCCGCATGAGGGCGCTAACAAGAACCACAAAAAACTCTTCCTTCATTAAAAGTCAAAAAGAACATGTCATTCACAAAGCACGGTATGTGGGCAGTACACTTTCACAAACATAATATTACGTCCGACTAATATTCTGTGATAAAATATTACATTCTTCTGAAGCTAAAGCATGAATAAGGAAGCTAAAATTAACTAACCGATATTGTAAAATCCATATACACTGTATATATAAACTTGTAAAATTGCGAATGCCTTTCATACGAGAAATGAATAAAGTTCGAGAAAGCTGACAGCACCGTTTCAACCTGACAGAGTCCCGCAAATAATTCACATGCTGATTTAATTAAAGTGTGTTACATCCATGTGTGTCAATACAATAGAATAGGGCATATACATTGGTAACAACAGAGAGTGTGTGTAGAAAGCTTAAAGAGAACCGAAATAATGATGTTTTGTACTCAATAATGTTTTGCACTTAAGTGCAACATGTACACTGTAAATTGTTTCTGTAGCAAATTACAAAAGTTAAAAATTATTCCTGTTCCTCAAGATGAATTTATTCACATACAATCGCTGTATTGCGATCGCTGTTTTCTGAGATTGCGGTTTAAAAACAAAACAAGGATGTGGTTGAAAATAAAAAAATCACACGCCATCATCCTTCTTGCTCTTTCGTCTGGTGAATACAACGATGCAGATGAAGACGACCAATAGGAGTGCGATGAGGCAAATCAAGGCGATCCACCAGGGCTCTATTGCCAGGTTGTACGTGCTTCCGCTTTCTCCGTCGGTCTGGCCTTCGTTTCCTCCGTCCACAGCTGAAAACAGTCACACAGAACATGTTGAGATACAAATACGATTACGAAGACTCTCTCTCTCTCTCTCTCTCTCTCTCTCTCTCTCTCTCTCTCTCTCTCTCTCTGACCAACCCGACAAACCGATCAAATTGAAATCCTCTGAGCTGACCCCTTTGTAATTTCACAATTCCATGCGCACTCAATGCACTTGAATTGACTTTTGCACTCAACAAAACAGTTGATGTAATATATAGTTTCATGGTGATCACGGGCACGCGAAGTGAGCAGTCAATTTGCATTTACCGCCAATGTAGAACGTGGTGAAACCTTGACCTCAGTTTTGTTTAAAGTGACTGTACAAAGACAGGATTTGACATGAAATAAATAAATGTACCTGTAAAATCCAAAACTTAAACACGATTGGAACTAACTTGGGACAATTGCATGGTAAAGTAATGTCTGTTTAATCTGCAAATGTATACTCATCTGCTTCCCTTTTTAAGTTATACACTTTTTATGAGCAATTTGTAACATTGCAACATTCAGCTACAGGGCATCCAACACTTTTGAGAAATTTGAAAAATATGAAGATCCAATTATCCCCAAATCAGTTCAAATCGTGTTCGAAGACGATCGTTGATATAAGGATAAGTGATGTACCCGACAGACTCAAATCGCGGTGTAGGTCACCATAATTAATGTTAGCTACGCTCAAGTTACAAATACTCATGATGGACGGGTGTCCTGCTCAGCGTTTCTAAATGTTCATTATATGCCACAGGTGGGAAATCGAGCGCCTATACGACATACTACAGTAAACTGAGTAAAGTATCTTTAGTCGGTCGATTTCCCAAGCACCTGAGCATAAAACGGAATTGAACACAATTGAACATGCAGGACTTTTTTTAACAAATACGACAAAGGACACCAACCGTTTTCACATCGCATGCCGTTGTAGCCATTGGCACAAGAACAGGCGTACACGCCGTTCACATTGAGACACACGCCATCGTTCATGCAAGGGTTGCTGTCACATGGATCGTCGCTAGAGGGCGGCTGCGTAGGTTCCCCGACAGCTGAAAGCGAAAGAAAAATATGAGCACGTTGACATACCGTACATTACACTTTGCCGATTCCGATGTAGATGCAGTTACAAGGAAACTCAGCGACACTCATACGAAAGTACATGAAATAAGCAGAAAAAGCGGAAACATGCAGGCAAAAAACCTGTAATAGGCAAAAACGAGCGAATGGGCAACAACACCCATACATTGCACCTGCAAGCAAAATGGTTTCATTATTAAATTAGCATTTATCAAAAAGCATGAAAAGGATAATTGCGATAGCGGTAACATGCAGCTACTTTCATGCCATCTTTAGTTGCTCGAGGTTACGCTTCAAGACCGAAAAATTGATGTGGGTTTACAGGCTTTGCAGAACGCAAGGAACAGGGAAAGAGTATGGATTTTACAGTTGTTACTGAACAAGGGGCTGTTCGGTCTGGGAAACAGTCCGGAGCAATATGTCCTATTTTACTGTATCAGCTACCGAAACTCCATGCAGTTTCAACAGATGTGGTCATTTACAGGTAACCATACCGTATGACAAACACCCACGCATCTGCGCTGGCAAATATACACAGACGTACGTAACTCGAATGAAATGTAAAATTACAATGCCCGTGTATTATCGTAATAAGTAAAACGAGGCTCCCATTTTGAAGACATTCGAAAATGCATTTGACGATACGATAGGAATAATTTCACGATTTCAGCATATTATTTATTGCTTCAAACGATTTTTATCGCTTGGCCATGATTACACTGTACTTTCAAGATCGAGCTCGTCACTGAACAATAACACAGAGGCACTGTACTTATACTTACAGCGAACGATATCTTAACTTAATCAGATAATAGCTCTGTAATTTTATGCATTTTACTGTTTTTGCAAGCAAACAAGCAAATCTTATAATCTTCTCCCTAAAGGGTGCTAAAATCTATGAATTACTGGCCTTGCCACACGTCATGCTGTGTACACTGTGCAACGGTGACCGTTGACACGTGACTGCATGCGGACTAAATTATCAGCATCATCATTGGACATTAAACACATGCATGGCACGATGACAAAATGAACACTGCATTTCAATATCGCTTTGGTAATACAACAAGAAACTTCGTTCAGAACAAAAAACAGAACAAAAATCCATGTCAGATGTCTAAAAAGCTGCAGAGCCTATGCCGCTTCTGCATTAACCCTTTGAGTGCTGTAATTTTTTTCCCACCAAAAATTTAGTGCAACATTTTACCAATTTTTATGATTTTTTCTGTACTTTTATCAATGATTTTGGACCAAATGGACATCACAATTGGCTACAGTTTTTATATCAAAATTTTGGCAAAATCCGGAAAAAATTGACTAGGGTATATCTTATAAAGGCAACAAAAATTGACTTTTGCGCTCAAAGGGTTAATACTATAGACGTCTTGTCATGAGACTAAGTATGCATGTTGTTTGATTAAGATTCTTTACCAAAATAACTCCTTTGTGTAACATATTAAAATTGCAACAATTACACATACTGTAAGCATTATATACTTTACATTTCATACATGCATGCGTATTTATGCATCTATTCTTTTAAAAAAGGGTCAGTCTGAGCATTGCGCACTGTGAGGATTTTTGCTTGCACGGCGACATGATGGCCGACCAAGCAGCAAGTTGCGCATGCGGGAATCACAAATCAAGCTCCGGGTGCATTAAGAAGACGGCATTTTGCCAACTGCCTCGTCAAATGTGTCTACCAGTAAAATCATGCTACGCATGCGATATAAGTGGCATTCCGTGCTCTCCACGACTACAAATAAGCGCGGGAAAAACAGCCTTGCACGCTGGGGATCATATTTTGCGGGGAATTGCAGCGTTAATATAAGGCCATAGCGATTGTTATAATGGTAAATTTCATACATGTTTCACATCTGGTTCCGGTGTAATCTGCCGCACAGGTACACATCAAGCCATCTGCTTCAACCGAACAAGTGCCGTTGTTTTGACACGGCTGATCGGCACATGTGACTGTGAAAGACAGTGGAGCTTTAAATCAGTTACAATACTTGTTATCATTCTGAAGTGATTTGTGGGTAAAGTAGAACTAATGTAACGGCGCAAGGATTTCAAATCGGTAACAAAAATATGTTTTCCTCCTCGTCATCCATTTACATGATAAACGTGTCCGTATTTCTAAGTCGCCCCTCCCAGTTGGCTCCTAAAATTTGACATCGAACGCATTCAGACTCGTTCATAGCCGTGTCGTGTACATATCTTGGTATTGTCCTTCATCGTGTAATATGCAGTCATGTTACAAAAGTTGATTTCTTTAGAAAGTAGAATCTACATCGAGAGAGGAAAAGTCGATATTTCCCTTAGCTCTTGTCAGCTTTTTTTTCTAATGCCGCACACTTTATTCGTAATTTGTCGATTGCTAAGACTTATTTTCATAACTTCTGGTATTTAACTTTGCCAAAAGCTCATCACTGGCAACAGAACAACGGACTAAGCATTATTGACGAACCCTGTTGTTGGCACGTTTCTCCTTGATATTCTAGTGGACAGTCGCACCAGAATCCGTCAGTCTCCGACATGCATGTACCGCCATTGGTGCAGGGGCCACTTCTGCAGGCATCGACTGTGAACACGATACACAATCAAAATGTATCGGTCATCCTTCGAGTACGGTATTCAATAATCTATAAACACTGTAAACCACGTGATTTTCACGAAATATGGCACGGTTTAGATTTTTTTGCAGAATAATATAGGTCTGATTATTATTTCACACTGTGTTTTGAAAGAGAGCTCAGTCACATAAACAGTGCACTTTTCCAGTGCCTCTGTTTGGTGGCGCGATATATTACAATCCTCGAGACAACCGCTGAAGTTAGTTTGCCCTCGTGTGTTAATACATTCACATAACCTTGCACTGCCATGCACTTTGCATTAATTGGTAGTTCCAAAGATTAGAGAAGTTAGAAGCGGGCAAAACAAAACTTAATTTTCCCCCAAAAGCACATTTTGCCTGATTATTCATTTCTATAGCCAACCTCTCCCGTGATCAAAATTTCTTAAGTAGTCAAGAATAAAGCGATGATATTTTACAGTCAACGACTTTGACGTAAGATTGAAAAATCGCAAGTTGCTTCATATATACAAACTTCTTTGCGAGGAGAAAGTCAAGCTCCCCCTCCCCCTCCCCCCGAACAGTGAAGGTAAAATATTCCATGCATAGAATGGTTTCATACATGTTTGACATGTTCCTCCAGTATACAGTTGTGGGCATTCACACTCGAAACCAACGTCGTTCGGATTGTCAATGCATGTCCCACCGTTCTTGCACGGGTAATCGACGCATTTTACTGTAAAATATGTAAGATACATGATCAAATGCACATAGGGCAAATAGACTTGTCGGATTAATTCAAGTGAGCTTTGTATACTTATAAATTTTATAAATTCTTGCAATACTATTGTCTTTATCTTGTGTGTTACAATCCTAAATCGTTCGAATTCGCAAAAGCAGTTTTTAAACAAAATCTTTACAAATAATTATACTCATAATATACGCAGTTGTCGAAACAAACAACAAACAAACAAACAAACAAAACATTATTTTTCGATGAACTCGGGGGAAGGTTTCCACTGTGGTGTATGGCCCTACCGAAGATTTCTGTCTCTCAGTGCTGCTTGACACACTGATCTGATTATTGAGCCCGAAATGAGACAAGAGTCCGTCATATTTGGATTGTAAGTTAAGAATAGTAGCAAACCAAAACGAACCAGGCTGTTGACATCGGTCTCCGGTGAACTCCATTGGACAGTTACAAACGTAGCCACCTTCACTTGCCATAGTACACGTACCGTCATTTTCACACGGATTACTAATACACACAGCGACTGCAGGATGGTAAAGGCAGAGTTTTGAGTCTTGTCCTTGAACGCCATAGCATTTGAACTCGGCAATTATTAATATATACTATTCGAAGCTCAAAACAGCTCTCGTGATATTAAAACTGATTATATCATGATTCCGACCCTAGATCTGACTGTAATATCAGTCTGAATGCGAATCTTATCGTATCAACCTTATGCTGTTACTGAGGTCTGACTCCGAATCATATTGGGTCAACTTAATAGGTCAAATTTGTAATATGCACATAAAGAGACGATTTCCGTGCTATGAAAGACCGAATTGGGAATGTTGAGAGTACATTTTTGATCGTTTAGCTCTATGCTCACTCATCTTTGCTTTCATTCGCTACGATTACTTTCTCTTCAAACGGTGGAACTAAAAAAATATCTATTTTTACTTGTCCTGGTCTCTGACATTAAGATAAATTCCGAAAGCTCTCTTTGCTCTTCAAATACAGTTTTTTTTGTTCTAACTTCTTTCTTACTCATTTCACAATGATCCCCCGTGTAATCCTGCGGGCATTGGCAAACATACAGCCGCTTGTCAATGTTTTGAAGGCAGTCACCCCCGTTCATACAAGGGTTGCTCTCACACGGTGTCGGAGCGGGTGTTCCTCCTGCTTGGGGAAAAATAAAACAGTCACGACAAAACAAAACAAAACAAAACACAAAATTATCTTTCTGTCTTTCCAATCAATGAACTCAATCATTACTTGGAATTCGCAAGAGCAGGTTGTATGCAGCGTTCGAGATGACGATATCACAGATGTATAAAACTTGTCGACCTGTAAGGGAAGTTATATATATCAACACAACGTTCTGAAAGAGATACCAAAATACCCCAAATGACAAGGAAATGTCATCAAAAACTGTCTCATTTTCTTCACTGATGCTAGATCTGTTTGCGATTTGCTGAGGAACTTCGAGGTGATCCACACTTCATGACAAGAACACCACAGGTGCTTGAAAAAAGGAGTTAGGTTTTATACATTTCAGTACATAAAACCACAGACTCTAAACAAAGGGAACTTCATATGATAAAACAGTTCACCAACGGCAGTCCCATGTTTGCCATTGCAGGCCAGGCTGTTGAACGTTTCTAGAAAGATATTTCGCTGTTCCACAGCAGGTGGTATCTATATACGTCTACGCAAACTACTGACAGGTGTAGGCCTCAGATCCGACATTAGTTCGGAGCGCCCATTTGCTAAGGTCTAGGGTCCGGACAGATTTCCGAAGCACCTGCCCGTGGAGGTTCATTTGAAGCAAGATATGCTCTGGTTTCGGTTACCCAGACTGCTCTGCGGGGCCCTCGTCCGGCCGGATGAGAGCCCCACAGAGCAGTCTGGGTAACCAAGGCTAGATATAGGCTACTCAGGGAAAAAACAACAACTAAAAACTCTTACACTGTATACACAATTCGAACCACAACGCTTTGCTGAGAAACTGCGGTCGCCGATTGGCCAAAAGTACGAAATCTCAGAACTTGCAAAATAATTAAAGAAATTAAATGAACAATCGTGTCGGGCGTACACTTACCGTTCTGGCAATTGTCACCACTAAAACCTTCCAGACAGTTGCATGTGTAGCCATCAATGCCATCACTGCAAATTCCTCCATTCATGCAAGGGTTTTCTGGCGCACAATCGTCGATATCTGTAGGGATAAAATTCATGGATGATTTTGAACATGACACGCGTGCAAAAGCTGCTGAAAGCACAAGATCCGATAATGTAAAAAAGAGGAACGAAGCGGAATTTATACGATATCTGCAAAATGTAAACAACAACTTGTTCTTTTGAATTGAGTTCACCATTAACAACACAACTTAACGGTGACAAGTGAGCTCTAATCTTTTTTACCTGGAACAACACAAACAATAATACTGTCCGCGTGTGTCTTGTGGTTTTGGCAAACTAGTTCCACGGCATTCACGAACAAATACTTACTTGTGTCGCAGTGGATACCAGCAAAGCCGACGGGACACTGGCATTGGTAGTTGTTATTCAACTGTACACAAGTTGCTCCGTTGTTACAAGGTGCATCGTCACAGTCGGTCACTTCTACAGAGATATCATATAGGTTTTATAGAGACAGGATCAGTAATTTTCACAAAGCGTCATGAGACTTACTGTTTTGACATTACAGGCAGCTTAGGCCTACTTGAAAGCGCGACACTTTGTTACCAGAAGCGTATCACGCCATAAGACCAAGTCGTAAGCACCTCAAGATGCCCGAAACATAGTCTTTGCGAAGGAGGACTTTGTTGTGTAAGGTAATATGCGCCTCGAAAGTGGAGACTTAAACTTTTGCACAAAATTTCCAAAACGAAACTTTCAACCATTCTCTTGACAGATCAGGGGGCCACTATGCAAAGGTTGTACTAGAGAAACAAATCATAGCTATACCTAACATTTACGGATTTTTGGAATTCAAACTGAGGCCGCCATCCGTCAATTGTGTTAACTCTATGAGGTAAATAAAAATTTCGTTCTGATTTTCGGAAAACGTACTAGTTTTCTCACCCGAAGAGCTTCAAAATGCCCTCCCCCAGCGGTGGACCCGACAAGCAGAGTAACAGATTTAGAGTTTGAATATAAAACTGGTCTTATTTATTTGAAGTAAGCTTTATATTGTGTCAAGGGCATTGGAGTTATCATCTTCTCGACCGTCTATGTTTCTACGCGAGAAGAAAATGGCAGAAACTACATAAATATTTTAGTCTTGTGAACGAAATGTATCGCACTAAATACGAACTGTTCGGGGGGAGGAAGAATGTTTATTGTTGATAGAAGATGAGATGTTGGAAACACATAGACATGGAAGAAAATCATAGGATTGAGAGAGAGAGAGAGAGAGAGAGAGAGAGAGAGAGAGAGAGAGAGAGAGAGAGAGTATTGTGTGCCGAATTAAGGCATTTACATGTAACTTACCATTTTCGCAGATATCGCCCATGAATCCATTTGGACAACTGCATCTGCTTTCACCAGCTGTTGTTACTAGACACGTTCCGCCGTTGAGACAATTGATTGTGCATTGAACTATTGGGACAGAGGGAAATAGACTGTAATCTTGGTTTCAAAATCTAAAGTCAAGCGTCCAAACAATTTATAATAGAAAGAAAATGGTTTATTTTCGCAGAATTGAAACAGAATATCTATCTTGAAACCGGGGGCTGCACGTAAGAAGGTTTAAAATGCTATACTGATTCGTAGTTTGAGTACTGATGTCGCTATAGGTAAGGTTGGTGAGGTTTAGCCATGTAGCTCAGTACTGCCAAATAAGTGTTCTGCTGGCGAGAAAAAAACTGTATTGCGCATGCGTCAGTGACTTACCATTTTGACACCTGTTACCAGAATAATCGGCTGGACATTGACAGACAAAAGCACCATCACTGTCAACGGTGCAAGTACCAGCGTTGAGGCAGAAATAGTCCGGGCACTTTCGCTGAACGCCTGCAAGCAAACCAAAGCAAATTTAAGTATGTGCACAAAGTATGCTCAATGGCCACTGCACCATTACACTAAACCTGGCGTTTCAAAAGTGAAAAGGGAAATAATGAACATACTTATACACTTGCATTCTATAGGATTAAAGGTATACAGTCACCTGTAGTCTAAATATGCCCATATATGATCAATGGGTATCCAAAATGCCCATGTGAGGGCGCTGTTTTTAAAAAGCTGTGATTGGTTAGATTTTCTCTTTCCATGGTAACTTTGGCAAAATTGGAACAGGTGACAGTATACCTTTAATAACCGCTGGCAAACATTCTCAACTGCTCAATAATGAAATCCATGATGGTCTTGCTTTCTCCTCTACCGTACCGTACTAAATTACTGTGATTTAAACTACATGTATGTCATAAGTTTGGTGGTTTAAAGTACTTCATTCCACGATAAATTATCGACTGACCTACCATCAATGTCGTTCTAACGAAACATTATCTCTGTATTATATTCGATGAAGAAAGAGTTTACTCTGTAACCCATCGGAATACAGCACTTCCCAGGCAATATCAGAGATGTATTTAGTGGAGTTAAAAAATTTCTAACGTTTCTCTTTTACAAATAAAACAGCAAAAGTGGCAAATATTTTCATGACAACAACTGAAATTTCATATCTGAAATTTACACCAATTTTAGTCGTGGCTGAATCAAGTTTTGTGAAATTATCATATTTCATTCTTTAAATACTACACAGCGTAACCGCAATTCTGTTCTTCAGTTTGGAATAAGAGGCATTCCAATATTACTTTTCATGACTTTAATCACTTTTTCAGAACTTCAAAAGACAATGAAAACAAAATGGTTTTTTCCCTACATAAACCCTAGTTTCAAATGATATATTACACTTAATAAAGCGGTATCAAGTTTTTGACAGACGTTAATCTTTACCATAAACACGAAACATTTGCAAGCATATTTTAATTTCCTATGCTTTGGAAAGATATTTTAATATGAGTTGTTTTCATGTCATCTTTGATGAAAAATTTTGCAGTTTGTTACAGTATGTTAGTTAACTATTACCACACCTTGAAGCGGTTCGAACTGCGGTAATAACAGTACAACAGCGAAGATTTATACGATTCCTCTAACGAAATTTTGAAACCTGTATTTATATCCTAAATTAGTCCCCGGGGGTTTGCAAAGATAATATAACTGCATATCAGTCTACCAAAAGAACAATTTGCCTACAGGGCTGTTACGCCCCTTTAGCCCCTCTGTATTGCAAGGGTGGCGATCTAGCCCGGCGATTTAGCACCAAAATACTTTGACTCTGATATCTTGGCAAGGTCGACTAGGTGCCGCACGCTTTGAATCCCAATCCGATCGAAAAAATTACTGAATTTCACCCCGGTATGCATATTTGTCATTTGTAGAAACTCATAACTTTGCCGTTGAGGGCGTATGACGATTCTGTGTGAGAAACTTGACTCCTGCCCTTGATATTGTACTTTTGCGTATAAAGAGAAATAATTCCATACCGTGAGAACATAGGCAAATTTAAGATTAGGGTATACCGCTAGAATTCAATGTATAAATGGGTTACTGATAGAAAAAAATGGACACCGACGAGCTAGATGACTTACTGTTCTCGCATCTTGGTCCTTCGTAGTCTGCGGTACACATACAGTCAAAGGAGGTACCAAAATCCAATATTCGACATGAACCCCCGTTGCTGCAAGGGTTAGATGAGCATGGGTTGGGACGATCTACGAAAAAAAATCGTAGAAAGTTAAGAAATGAATGTGATTATCTACAGCAAGAAAAATCATTCAAACTTATCGGATAGTCATTAAATACTTTCTGGCTCAAAGGTTCCAGAAAAAGACGTTTAAAATAAGCTTACGGTGAAGAAAATGTTTCAATTAGAATTACACCCACTGTACGGCTACAAATATCTCCGAATAAAATAATAACATAGGTAAAAATACTCACATTGTTCACAATTAACTCCATCATAGTCGTCCGCACAGTTACACTCATATCCATTGTCAGTAGACATACAACTACCGGCGTTCAAGCACGGGTTGGATGCGCATGGATCGGAAACTGGAATGAAGAATTGAAATTTCACATATCTAGTGTTTGGAACCAACCATAATTATCGGTAACTCTGAAAAGCCAACGTCTTGTGAAGCAAGCGGGAGCATTTATACGAGGGGTGAGGGCGATAGGGCAAGGGCTTGCAAGCGATTCGTCCGTCGACTGAACCACCACATTTGCAATATTGTAAAGTACTAGATATTTAGCGCCTTCCTTCATTTGATTCCGTAAGGTTTTCACAGCAAACCCTTTCTTTACAGGTCCTACCTGACGAGGGTTTAACACAACAATTATTGAATTGCGTGAAATGAAATACTGTGATAATTGATTGCAACAGTGTGCACTGATTAACGGCAGGCGGGATATAAGTAAGCCATGCATACTTCAGATGGCAGAATCATCTCGAAATATCCCCGCGAAGATTTACCATTCCAATAACGAACAGACACAAAAAGGGACATGCAATTCAAATCGCTGTGGTAGAGTGTCAATACTGTTAACGCTGTGCCTCATCATTCTTCACCCCGTTTGAGATTGCATATCCAGCTTGAACACGTCTTCATAATGCACAATACCATATCTATTCGTTTCGTGTAAAATCACACTGGACAGTGGACTGTGCTCTGTAAAGGCCTGTGCCACCACAACGTTTGACACAGTGCAGCAAAAGAGGATGAACATTTTCGTCCTACATCATGCACGCATGCGATGCATTCAAGATATCATACGATATACAACGAGGGTTCTTTTTAAAGATATACAACGAGGGTAGGCCGTGCTTCGGTATCCAGTGTGTTTTAAAATCATGCATATTTTGGCATTTAACTTAAAACAAGCATAATCATCTTGCATGCGAAATTAATGTGCCGTTTACAAGGTCCACTTAAACCATAGACAGTAGTATCTCTACTGTCCATGCTGAAACATAATTATGACAACACCTTTGCAAGTTGAGACAATGGTGCGGGACTTGTTCGAGCGCTGCACCTGATTGAAATG
>LD344253.1:23199-40387 GCA_001465055.1 Ptychodera flava | reverse complement strand
CTCTCTCTCTCTCTCTCTCTCTCTCTCTCTCTCTCTCTCTCTCTCTCAACTTTTGATCATTTAGACGAAGACTCCTAGAACGTGATAAACAACGAATTTTGCCAGGATGCCTTTACGTTTTACAATGTAGAAGGCATTGCAGATAGCTTGACCCTATAGTTATCACCATGTGCAAATTAGCTCTGTTACATTTGTGCGTTCACGATACGAAGTGAAACTTTATACGGTTGAGGCATCCGAAGACACAGTTATACAGTTACTGTAGTTGATTGTTTTAGAAAATATTCATTTAGCGGTTTCAAATACAGGCTGAGGATGACCCATAGGCGGACGACCCTTGACCTCCCCAGTAAAGGGATCTGAGTTAGACGCAAGGTGGACATCTAACAGTTGACCTTTCAAGCCAGTATATTAGTCTGTAAGATGCTTACGGAATTGCTTTCCACGAATAAAATGTTAGCGATCTCTCAATTCACATGTTTACTCTTTACAAAGTACATGTTCTTATGATGAGCTTGTAATAATTGGTTTGTAGGCGATGCTAAGGCAACGGCCTACAGCGATGAATTGCAGTAGTGTTATCATATCAATTCAATGAGCAAACTTGAAGGCGCTTATTAGTAAAATAAATAATCGCCCATACTGAATCTTTCGATTTATTTACACATTAGTAAGGATATATTACTTTCGGCTTAAAATGATAGCATATTAAAATTGAAGTTAATAATGGATACCATGGCATGATATAAGAGCAGCAGTGGAGGAGCGCGATAGCACCCGATTAGTTAGTTAGTTAGTTAGTTAGTTAGTTACTCAGCTGGCCGCCTTATTCATTGATTGATACCTTCAGGTATAAATCGGCACAAAATTAGATAAGTCATATGAAATCATGCAACGTCCCAATTTCCAGACATGCACGTGCACATACCAACGGGTGTCTCACAGTTAGACCCAGTCCAATCACCGGTGCATTGACAAAAGTAACTGCTTCCACCTTGAGCTTGAAAGCACTGCCCTCCGTTCAAACATGGGTTTGGGTCACATGATGAAGCTGTGCGCATTCCGTGAAGGTGGTCGTACGTCAAGGTGTCATAAAATGTGCAAGGACAGACAACGCGTTAGATCAACCACATGCATCCGAAAAGTTGTTTTATGAAGAGTACATTCTGAACAAAACTCTCACCATATTCTTCCTGTTAAGGTAGCATGCGCCTCGGGGTCAGATATTTTGACTATCAAATTGTTACAATAAATTTCGATTAATCATTGTGTGGGTCTAATTTTGAAGTTTATTGAGTAAGCCAAGTTTTCATCGGCTTGTTTTTGTAATCATAATTTTGTTTATTTTTCCCGTAGAGTTAGCACTGGGATGGCGGCCATTTTGAATTTCAAATGTCAGTAAATTTTAAGTAATTTGTGTCTCTAGTACCAAAATTTACACCGCCATCCCTGATTTTTGTCTTCATTTTGAAAGGTAATTATGGTCGAAAGCTTCCCCGAAAAAAAAGTTTGAGTAAAAATCTTTCAGTTTCAAGGCGCGTACTGCCTTAAAGGGATACAGTCGTCGGAACTGCGCTCAAAGGTCGTATGGGACCCATATGACAAATGTAAACACTGTATCCAAGGTACGATTGTGATTGATGAAAGTTAAAACATATCTGTCATAATTTACATCCGATATCGTACAATTTAAATGTTGCAGCTATGATGATCAGGTGCATTCGGATATCGTGCATTGCTTGTAAACAAGAAACTCGCACAGGCGCAGTTCCGACGACAGTTTCCCTTTAATCATACCATTGTGTCGATAGGGTTGGTTGTGTTAAATTCATTTAAACTGGTGGAAGGACGCGTCTCGGGTCTGTAAGACAGCCCAAGTCCCTACAAGCGGTAGCACAGTTACAAAAACACTATGTGTCACCTTCTGCGATTTTGAACATTGAGTCCAGTTCGCAACAAAAAATGACTTGACAAAGTATCCTCTTAACACACACACTCACACAGAAAACCAGTCACAATACAGCAAAACCAAAAACAAAACATGCTGTCTTCATTACGACGGACGAGTATGGTAAAATTTTGGACTGACTCAGAGAGAGAGTCAGAGAATCACGTCTGCACACTTACCTACAGCTGTTAAACAGCGTGGACCCGTATATTCAGCAGGGCAAACGCACACATATGCCGAGTTTTGATTGACTCCCAGGCACGTTCCTCCATTAAAGCACGGATTAGAATCACATGGGTCTTGTACTGCGTGGAAGCAACGCATTCATGGTCAGTAATGTGTCAAAGGTATGGATAGGTAAGAGCCAGGGCGAACAAAGAACACCGAGAGAAGAAATTAAATTGATACGATCTAAACGACTCGGAGGAAAGCTCGAGTTAACCCTTTGAGTGCCGTAATTTTTTCCCACCAAAATTTTAGTACGACATTTTACCAGTTTTTGTGAATTTTCTGTAATTTTCTTGATAATTTTGGACCAAATAGACATCATCTTTTATTTGCTACAGTTTGTTATCAAAATTTTGGCAAAAATCTTGAAACAATTTATTACCGTATATTTATTTAATAATGGTGACAAAAATTGACTTTTGCGCTCAAAGAGTAAGTAAGGGCAAAAAAATCTGGTTTAATGTAAGCGTAACGTCATGCGATTATGTAAGAATCCGTTTTGATCAAATGACCAGTATGAAGTTTCACGACAAATTAAGAACAAAACTTGTAATTTCAGTTTGTACACACAGTGTATTTCATAATACCTCAATACAAGATACAGTACATTTCACTGTACCTCAATAACTCAGCGTGTGAGACAAAGACGTTGCTAGCTTCGGCACCATCACAATACATTTCAAAGTAATGGGTAGAATGACTTTGAAACATGTTGTGATACGCAAGCTTACCATTTATATAGCACGTGCACAGTGTTACTCCAACACGGTCAGTTGTGGAGGTAAATTTGAAATGCACTGAAATACGATGTTCAATTTATGGTTCGATGGAATATGGTACAAACACCGAGGCCGTCGATACCTGAGAATGCTGTCGGTCCTCGCTTTCGACGAACGGCTACGACAAAGAGACCGTTGACACTCTTTGCCCGAATATACCTACGGGGCCAGTGTGATGGACAAGTGGGTACGAATTAGACTTTTTCACTTACAGCCAAGAGCTGAAGGCCCGGGACTCTCGCTCGTGACTGGTGACGCGTTCAAACTCCCAGGTTCACGGTCTCACGCATAATCAAAAGTAAGACCACAACGACACAAGCAGCTATCGACAGTCGACGAGAAACAATATCTATCTAACCTAAGCTAAGTCCTCGGCCATCATGCAAAAATGATGTTTTACCGCGGAGATTGTTTGATCAAAGTTATTGGGTCTCTGGTTTGATCACTGGTTTCCAAAAAAGCTTTCTAGCAGATAATATTTGTGTCAGTGATCGTTTCAATGGCAATAAATCAGAGTTGGATTGAATTAGGTGTTTTAGAGAATCACGTCTATACACACTTACCTACAGCTGTTAAACAGCGTGGACCCGTGTATTCAGCAGGGCAAACGCACACATAAGCCGAGTTTTGATTTGTTGTCAGACACGTTCCTCCGTTCAAGCACGGATTGGAACCACATGGGTCTTGTACTGCGTGGAAGCAATGCATTCGTAGTCAGTATATTGTGTCAAGGTATTGGCAGAGAAGAGGCAGGACGAGCAGACACTATGAAGACAAGACTTTGAGTGTAAAGAGCAAGACGAGTTGGAATAAAAGTTAAGTGATGGGAACACACATGTATGACGCATTGTGATATATAATGCGCAGTGAAGTTCATTTTGGCACTAGCGAAATTTTATCGTCCAGCTGACTCGGTTGCTTTGCAACACTTCTTGTTTTGCTCAGAACTGTTTTATTAATCATTGTATATACAATAGTTTTGGTTTTTTTTATGAAGCTTGTGAAACAAAAACGATTCAAGAAGAATTAAAATGATTTCGGTTATGAATAAGTTAAACACAACAATAAAAAAACCCCGCAAATAATAGTTTAAGTTCACTGCAAGATAAAATTTTAGACGGCTAGAATTTATTTTATGAAATCGAACACAGAAACACCATTAGAGCTTTTCCATGTCATTGTGATATGATCTTACAACAGATCAACGACTGATTAGTGAGTTGATGGTTATCATTATATGGATGTAAACGCGTCTCAAAAATGGTATTTAATCAAGGCATGTTTTAATATCCGGATTAATTAAAAAAATCATTCGACCGCCACAATTGTCAGAGCGCTTATTACTTTAAAGTCTTTGTTATGGCTATGTATTATGTGTTAGGAGTTATGAAGTGAAATGCAAGACACACAAAGCGTGACACAAAACTCCCATCATTGTCACCACACAATATCCGTCACCATGCACATACCGGTGTCACAGTTCGTTCCTGACCAGCCGCTTGCACACTCACAGAAATATAGGCTACCGCTTTCCAATCGAAAGCATATGCCTCCATTGTTACAAGGATTGGGTTCACAGGGCGAAGCTAAAATATACACGTACACGTATGAATGGTGAATAATGCCCAGTCAAAAATCGACACAGCAAATATCGATTCCAAGTTAATTGTCTCATCCTGTACAGCTCAATCTCAATCACATTGTTTCATTAATTTTCATGAGAAAAGAATACACGAGGTTTTAAAAATTACCAACTAGTTTTGGAATATTGATTCGATAGAGAAAGGTGGTCAGATGTGAGAAGCGATCTTATTTTACACAGCCATAGGACGAGTAACAGGCGGATGAAAGAAGCTGCCGATTTCAAGAAAAGCTTCAATGACAGGATAAGACAACTGGTAGATATTTAGCTTTAGGTGAGATGCGACGAGTATGCGTGTATGTGATTGTATATATATGCATGTAGACAGGGGACAGCGAACAAGGTCAGACGGCGAACCTTTAGAAGAAAAACAAAGAGGACATCGATAGGTTATGAAATGATTGACGAGGCACACTTTTTTTAAACTAGCGATGACTTTCGAAGATTAGCCCGTGTGTATTTACCAACGGCGGTTTCACAGATAGGACCTGTCCAACTTGTCGTGCACAGGCAGATATAGGAGCTGCCGCCATCTTGGAGCAAGCACTGTCCACCGTTCAAGCAAGGGTTTGGGTCGCAGACATTGACTTAAGATAGCCATGCAAATGAAAAAATGTAAGAATAGCAAAATTAATAAAGCGCATGCGGTTTTATTGTCAAGCTCAGTAAACTTTGTTATCGCTAGGCATCTGATTATAAAATGTTGTTAAGTATCTGTATCATTAGTTGACAAAATATCTCCATTCTGTATTTAGCTTTTAGTCTAAATGAAATTATTTTTTAAATAAATATTTTTCAGAAGTTGAGAGAATGAGAAGATTATAACGGTTACATATGTAAAGCCGAAGAGATACCCTAAAAGTCTACTAATTATCATTTTTTCATAAAAAATGAGATTAACAAATAACACATTCAAAAGTTCTCACCTCTAGCAGAGGGCAAGATGAAGAAGAGAAGGTAAACTACTTAGAGGAGATACTATCCGATTGGATGTTGCAATGTTTGAAATTTGACAACCATTAACAAAACCAAACCCACTTGCATCGAAAGTAAACAAAATGTTATCTCGATCGTGAGGATACTTTGCCCGTTGTTTGAACGTCTCCGGAATGGGAAATGAATAGGTAGCGTCGTGCAATCACTTTATCACAGAAATGTGGGTGCCGAGGTTACACATTGTGACGTCAAAGACTTCTAGGCTCAGCTGATTTGTTTGTTTGCAATTGGTTGGTTGGTTAGTTTCACAGTAGACGGAAAATTATGAATATGTGTGGAGTAATCACGTTAAATTAGTTACAGATTAATAAGTCGTAAAATCTAGTTCTGGGGGCTTTGTAAAATAGGAGGTCAGGTTTGGTAAAGACTATACAAAACAGTGTCGATAACGTTGCTTTTGTTAAAATGGTTAAAATGGGGAAGTAGCCATACATCAATAATACATTGCTTCAATGTAGACAGTTATTCTATAGTTCAAAGGATTACTAATCAAAGACGCTCAGATTAATGGTATTAAGATTGCATTTACCAACAACAGCGGTTCCACAGTTGGGGCCTGTCCAACTTGTCGTGCACAAGCAGATATAGGAACTACCGCCATCTTGCAGCAAGCACTGTCCATTGTTCAAGCAAGGATTTGGATCGCAGACATTCACTTAAAAATAATGGCGATAAAAATGTGGACAGATAAGCAGATCCATGAGAGGCATGCGCAGAATACTAACAGAGACCAACCACGCATTTATTACCCAACACCACAGTCCTCCACCCACCAACACCATCACATGCCATTACAATGTTACTTTGGGTTTTTTTCCTAATCGTAAAATTAGAGTTATTAGCTGATTGATTATTTGGTTGGTTAGTTACAACGTAAAGGATAATCGCAAATGTTTAATTAGTACGGTTCAATAAGTTAATTAGTTTTTCATTAACGAGTCGTTCAAGCTAGCTCTGTAGCCTTTTTGAAAACGGAGAGATCTTATTTGGTAAAGGCTATAAAAAAGTGTCGATAAAATTGCATTTTATACATAATCAAAATGGAGAAGTATTCATACACCAAGAATCCATTGCTTCAAGGAAGGAAGTCGTTTAAAAGTTTAAGGGATAGCTATTCCAAACACACTGAGATGCAAGAGGCTGTTGTAAGAACCCCAGGATTTTAAACAAACTATGAAAACACAACGTGATGCTTTTAATGAGAAGCTCTCATTTACCAACAACAGCGGTTTCACAGTTAGGACCTGTCCAACTTGTCGTACACAAGCAGATATAGGAACTACCGCCATCTTGGAGCAAACACTGCCCATCATTTAAGCAAGGATTTGGATCGCAGACATCGACTTTGAAGTAACCATGACAACAAAAATGAGAGAGAACAGTCAACGAACTGTATTAAATGTATAAGTAATTAAATTCACTGCCAAGTTTTACTACAAAAATAGATCATGTCTATTTGAATTAACTGATGTATAACAAACAAAAACAGCTTGACTTGTTAGTAACAGCTCATTTCAGGAGGTTCTAAGTATGGTTTGAAGTAGGAATTAGCATTGTCGAGTTCACAGCATTTGTTTTTAGTAATATTAAAATAATTATGTTTCAATGTAATGTTGGAAGTCGCAAGAGTACAATGAAGATCTAAAAACTCGGTTCTCTGTACGGTGAAATTTAAATTTGAAAACATTGAAGAACTCTTGTAAACATGTTAGGATTGCCTGCATCTTTTCGAAAGGAAGGGTTAAGGAAAAAGAATGGCTTTCAAAGTGATTGGTTTATGATAGACTGGAAACTGATGGTAAGAGAGATCAAACTATCTACCCATTGAACATTTCAGCATTAAATAAAATTAATATGTAAGGCCTTGAAGAAGGGTGGACTGGTAACCCTTTACACTTAAACTTGAAAATACAGATGATTTGATGTTGGTATGAAGATCCGTTATGTTCAAGCTTCACTTTTAAAAAGTTACTCAGATCATTGACTTTTCAATTGGAATTAAGAGGGTTTAAAGAGTGGATGGCTTATCATGTGAAGCCCGAATGGCTTTACCAGGGATAGTGGTAGACACATCACCTTGTCACACACAGAAAGGAAGGTAAGACACGGAAAAAGCTATATAACGAGAAGCCCGTATGCATTTACCAACAACAGCGGTTCCACAGTTAGGACCTGTCCAACTTGTCGTGCACAAGCAGATATAGGAACTGCCGCCATCTTGGAGCAAGCACTGTCCATCATTTAAGCAAGGATTTGGATCGCAGACATTGACTTTAAAGTAACCATGACAACAAAAATGAGAGAGAACAGTCAATTAACTGTATTTAATGTATGATTAATTTTGTTCATTGCCAACTTTTTCACATTACTATCAAAATGGATCGCATCTTTTTAGAATCACTGCTGTGTAACAAACTAAATGGCATAAATTATAAGGCAGCATCATTTCCAGAAAGCATTCATGGCGTTTATTAGGGATTATGTTATTGTTGAGTGCATGGCAATTATAGAATGATTACAACGCATGCGCAGTCGTTAGATTACGAGGAGATCTTTAAGCTCCTCCTCCTGACATTCCAGTTTTAAAAATTGAAGAACTGTTGTAAACAAATTCGAATTGCCTACACCTTAGCTTTCGGAAAGAAGGGGTCATGGAAAAAAAAGCCGTTCAAAGTTATTCTTTGCCACAGACTGTGATGATAGGCCCATTTAACACGTCAGAATTCAATGACCGTATAATTTTTATGGATTCGATGAAAGTTGATCCGGCAACCCATTTACCCTGAAATTTTAAAAAATGCAACGAATTGATGACGGAATGTTAGCTACATTTTTGTTTTCAAATTACTCAGATCGCTGACTTTTCAAAAGGAATGAAGAACGTTCAGAAAATACACGACTTATGTAAATGTAAAGCCGGAATGACCAGGGACAGTCAGATGACGTCACGAAGTGATGTTTGAAACAGCAACTTGACACACAGGGGAATGAAGAGAAGACACATAAGAAGCACAAGAAGACCGTATGCATTTACCAACAACAGCGGTTCCACAGTTGGGACCTGTCCAACTTGTCGTGCACAAGCAGATGTAGGAACTACCGCCATCTTGCAGCAAGCACTGCCCGTTGTTCAAGCAAGGATTTGGGTCGCATGCATCAACTTTAACGTAAACATGGCGATAAAAAAATGGCGAGAGAAACAAATTAATGCAATGCTTTTGTGCCGAAGCTAACACCAACGAGATCGTAGCCCATTACCAGATATTTATGAATGTCTTTCAGAATAGAATTTGTTGTCAATACTGTGATATGCTGAAGATTTAACGGCTGTCTCACTGAAAACGTGTGCATGTTTTAATATATTATCGCTATTCTAGTGACTAAATATCATTGAACATTGGAGATAAAGTTTTGAAAACACCTCTAAACTACCATGGAATGCACATTAAAGGGAAAGGATCGTCGGAACTCTGATCAAAAGTTGCCAGGAACCCCTACAACCGATGTAAATACTGTATCTAGGGTACGCTGGCGATTGATGAAAGTTAAAACATGTTTGTTAACAATGCATATCGTAAAATTTAAATGTTGCAGCAATGTTGACGTGATGCATCTAGATACAATGCATGAACTTCATTGTTTGTAAACAAGAAAGTCGCACACGCGGAGTTCCGTCGACTCCCTCCCTAAGAGAAGAACTTTGCTTCAGAATTCATGAGTATGAAAGATCATGACTTTTGATGAAAAGTGATAAACTGTGCCACCTTACACAAGGACATAATAAGAAATATGAGTGACTGAAAAAAGTGTGTTCCTTACAAAAATATTGGGGTGACTGAAAAAATGTATTCTTTACAAAATAAATTGGGGTCATATTCATGGATATTTAAAAAATAAAGCAATGTCTGAAACATCGACTTTACAAACACAGAGGAATATATGCATTTACCAACAACAGCGGTTCCACAGTTAGGACCTGTCCAACTTGTCGTGCACAAGCAGATATAGGAACTACCGCCATCTTGGAGCAAGCACTGCCCGTTGTTCAAGCAAGGATTTGGGTCGCATGCATCAACTTTAAAGTAACCATGGCGATAAAAAATGGCGAGAGAAGTAAATTAATGCAATGACCTGGCGCTAAAGCGTACAGCAAAGACATCACAGCAAGTTACGATTTATTAATGTTTTAAAGAGTAGAATTTAAATGTCGATATGGTGATGCGTTTCAGATTTTATGACTATTCGACTGACGATGGTTGTATATTTTGATAGCTTTTCGTTATTCAGGAGATCAAAACGTCATAGAAAGTTGAGGGCAGAATACAGGAACCACAAAACTTGTGACTTCTAAAAAGGAGAAATTATCTACAAGGTTTTGGGTATCGCCTCCAGTTTTACACGGGATGTCCTTGAAAAGAAAAAAATCGCTTTAGATCGGGTGAGCCTGACAGACGGTGAAATTTGATGCAATGTGTGATAAACTAAGCCATTGTTGGACTATAACACTAAGGAAAACATAGAAACTAAATAAAATATTATATGCACTTCTATGCTTGTTTTTAAACACAAAGCGAAAAATTTTCTTCGCACACCCACAAAAAACGAAAATAAGACAAAGAAATACATGTAGCTTAAAAGGCCCGTATGTATTTACCAACAACAGCGGTTCCACAGTTAGGACCTGTCCAACTTGTCGTGCACAGACAGATATAGGAACTGCCGCCATCTTGGAGCAAGCACTGTCCGTTGTTCAAGCAAGGATTTGGGTCGCATGCATCAACTTTAAAGTAACCATGGCAATAAAAAAATGCAAGAGAAGCAAAATAGTGAAATGGATTTGTGCCAAGCCATACAAGCATCCACATTACAAAATAATCATGAATGTTTTAAAAGTAAAATTTTAACTTCTATATAGTGATAAATGGAGATTTTATGGTTGTGTCATTAAGGATACGTTTTGATAAATGTATTTTCTACTTGAGACTATGCACACTTGTTACGCTATTCAGTTTATAGAAATTTTGGAACAATTAACCCTTTGAGCGCCAACGTCAATCTCAGTCAAGTTTTTTTCGGAATTTTACCAAAATTTTGATAAAAAACTGTAGCCAATGAAATATAGTGTCACTTTTGTCAAAAATTATCAAAAGACTCAGAAAAATTCATAAAAATTGGTAAAATGTTGCACTAAAATTTGGTGGGAAAAATTACAGCCATCAAAGGGTCAAGGCAGTATACAAACACCACAAACATGTGATTTCTAAAAGGAGGAATCATCTACAAGGATTTTATTACCACCTCCACTTTACAAAGAGTATATTTGAAAAGATGAATCCGCTGCATAATACTTGAGTGTGACAGATCTTGAGATTTTTATGGAGTGTGAGACTTTGTGCCACCGTCACACCGTAACGCCATGAAAAAACACAGTAATTTTAAAAAGTGATTTCCCTTTGAGAATATTGAGTTCATTTCTATGCATACTTTGAACACAAAGTGACGTATGAAATATTGGCTAAGCAAAAGAAAAAGCAAAGACAGGACAGAGAAAGCATTTTAATTAGAATCCCGTAGGTATTTACCAGCTACAGCGGTTTGGCATTGGGAACCAGTCCAACTTAGGGGGCACAAGCAGATGTAGGAGTTACCGCCATCTTGCAGCAAGCACTGTCCACCATTAAAGCAGGGGTTGGGATCGCAGGCACTCGCTTAAAAATAATCAAGGCAGTGAAAATATGTAAAATAAAACCGAACACGACGCGGTGTTAATTTCGCTACCTCATCATAAACGATCGATGGAAGGTATATTTCACAACGCGCGCGTTCACAATACTTGGAAGCTCCTGCCTGTCAAACGGAAGGAAAATATTTAAAACCAACATTAATCCAGAATTCTCCACACGAGGTAATGGACGGGTGGGTCAACCTTCTATTTTCCAAGCAATCTATTCATATGTTAATGACGATACAAAAGGCTATATTTTTTCACAACAAAAGTATATGCAAATTATGTACATTATGTACATAGCTCGCCCCTCTGTGGAGAACTCTATAGAGTTCTCCACCTATTGGTCACTTCGCTTGTAAAGTACACCATTGTTTATATGACACATGAAATCGGCTCAGTTTCTAGCAAATACTCTTTAAACCTATTAGATTTGTATTGGTCATAAGCCTGTTGGTAACCCTGTGAAAGGAGTACTTGATAAGAAGATTTGCTGTAAAGATAGAGGGATTCTGATGAAGAGTATACAACAGATGCCTCTATCTGGTTAACATGTACGTCCGCATTAACATTTAGATCCTGTCATTGGGAAAAAACATACAAACGCAACAGAACAATATTTTAAAGTATGGGACAAACGGGCACCAAAAACCTGTCAAGACCTTCTACGTTAATTAAGATCTACCTTCAGCTTAGAAGGAATCAACGAAAAACAATAGAAACGAATTAATCTCTAGATGAGCGCTGGCAGTTTTTAAGAAGAGTCTGAGAAAAATCAACTTAGTTGAAACCCGGCCATCCCACCTATGCAATCCCAGAAATAGCTGTATGTTTGCACTTATTTCAATTTACTAATGAACTAAACAAAACATGGCCCCTATTTTAAATTGAAGAGGTATCATAAAATTTAACATTTTGCTTAATATCAACTTTTATATCATGATTATGCATAGTGGCACAAAGATGTCACCATCTTTAGAGAGATGGTAAGGCCACTACGTTTTGGCAGGCCCTCACACTATTTAATTAAATTAAGACCACATGTTGAAATGTTGAATGAGACTATCTCTTTTCTTATGTTATTATTATTATTATTATTATTATTATTGTTGTTGTTGTTGTTGTTGTTGTTGTTGTTGATGTTGTTGTTGATGTTTTTGTTGAATTGTATTATTATTTATATTACTATTGTTGTTAATATTCCTGCTTTTACATCTCCTTAAGGTATAGATGAAAGATAGAATGAATGTAGAAAAAAATAAAATATAAAATTCATAAATGTAATGACAGAAACAGTAAATTAAAAGTACCTGGTGTTTTTTTCATGCATCGTATGAATGAAATACAAATGTCATGTTAACAGTTGAGAAAGTCGAAACAGATGCAATCATATCCTCAATTCACAGAAATCAGTGGCCAAGAACTTTGTTTATAATGTTTTGCGGGAGGCATCATATCGAATTGCCTCGTTTTGACGTACCACTGGAAGTTTCGCAGTTCGTTCCAATCCAGCCACTTGCACAACTGCAGATATAGTCAAATTGGTCGTGGTAGAGGCATATGCCGCCGTTTAGGCAAGGATCAGAGAGGCAGGGATCTACAACTACAAAGTGCAAAAAAGCCAAGAGGTGAAAATGCTTTAGGCGAAAAAGAAACAAACAAAACAATGCAGATCAAATAAAGGCAGAGAAAAACAAAACTAAGGCAGAAGCAAAATTGTCTAAAAATTAATATATATATAAATCAAATAAAAACAGTGCAAAGTTAAGCAACTACAAAGAGAAAAAGTCGATGGTGAAATGCTTAACGGACAAGAACAAATTACTGAAATAAATCAAATAAAAGCAAAACAAAATATAAACTTTGCCACTTACAGATGAGTAACGTGCAGAATTGAGTTTTGAGAAGTCGAACCTGTCACAGACCCTCAACTTGTGTTCAATTTGTGCACAATTGAATGACTATATTACAGAGGCTGCAAACTTGTTTTTTGAAAGTTGGTTACCCAACAAGCGGAATCAGCAAAACCAATTATTATCATAGATACAATGGGAAGCCTGGAATGTTTTGACTTTTTTGAAAATCTGTGCCGATAATTTTTATTAATAACCATACGAGCCAGGGGCGTCATTGCGTGATAACATGGCGTGAATTGCTACAGTCAGGATTTAGTGCAGTAGCGATTAAAATCGGCTGCAATTAATAATATTGCCCGCAATGCAAGACTTTCTTCCATAAGCAGCATGCACTACAAATAAAAATAAATCAAAGCATTATCATGAAGCATTACCAACCACATTCTGAAAAATATTAAGCAGTTAACACCTAGATAAGAAGGGGATTTGAGGAGGCGGCAGAATGCTCCGGCGAGGCTGGCTGTCTCCGTCAAGAGATCTTTTGAAACACATTACCAAAGTGAAATTTGAATGATTTCAATACTACTGAATCTGATATATGATTAGATGAAAAAGTAGGTGGGTCTTAGAAGCTCCTGCTATGGAATTAATAAGATCTTTTTGCGGAGACTGCCATTTCCGGCGATTTGTCGACCTAGCCAAAGAATGCCAAAAAGTGCCTGAACTGTCTGCTTAAAAACAGAAAGTGAAAAAAGCTAACAAGCGGTATTTCTACCTTGCAGCTGTTTGCAATCTTATAATTTTGGAATCGTTTGGAATACCGATTGGCTACATGATCATTTTCACTATGTGGAAATGTGTTTCAAATAGCGACGGTGTCACTCATCCTTTCATGAAGCATGCGCAGTTACAGTGCGATGGGAAAAAAAGCGAAACTGTGACGCGCTTAAACGTTAGGGGTAATGTAACATGTACCATGCAAGCAAAGAACTTATAAGCGGTGTACATAGTATATTTACAAGGTTGTTTTACACCGATACACATGTGCGATGCGATGAACTGCAAGAGCTAGGGTGGTGATGTATAACTTAGCGGCAATATTCTAATTGCACGGCCATCAGAGACGCATATAGCTTAATCATGCATCGTCATGCAATATGGGTATGTTGCCGAAAGCCTTGGTAACCCTGTGTGTGGAAAGCCGTGGCGGTATCAAGAAACGATAGTTTATCTTCTTTCGGTTCAGTGTACGTGATGGCCACTAATTTCTGTGACGACTGATTTTCCAGGCAGATGTGTGATCTTAATGGTGTGGGAAAGAATGGAAGGCATGATCGGTAGCTTTGTCAAATAAATCTTGCCGGCATGCCAGACAGAACATGAAAAAATGGATGACCTATGAAAGGAATGGAAAACACCGAAAGCAGCTAGCTCCGTGGGTGAGTTTGCATAGGAACAAACGGTACTGTTATTTCGATCGGGTCAGTTAAGTGGCGAGCCACAAACATTAGCACATACCAGCTCCACAGCTCGACTGGCCGACGCTTCCATCTGGGCACACACAGAAATAAGAATCACGGAGCGATGACAACAAGCACGTTCCGCCCATTTGACATGGATTTGAATCGCATGGACTTGTACCTTGGGAAGAAGTGATAATCATCAACGGTAAAGTTTTCTCCCTGAGCGCCATGCGCACTGAAATTTCAATCTGAGATATATAAGCGTTTGTAATAAATTAGCAGCAGTAACCATGTGACAAAACTCATGTATGTATGTATGTATGTATGTATGTATGTATGTATGTATGTATGTATGTATGTATGTATGTATGTATGTATGTATGTATGTATGTATGTATGTGGGTGAGTGGATGGGTTGGTGGGTGGGTATGCGTCTGTGTATGTGTATGTATACGTAAGTCATTCTAACACACATCATATCAACATAAGTAGACCAATAGTATGCAATCTCGGTTGAACGAAATTTGTCCTTCTGACATGTCGCGCCTTCGCAAAATATCGAAGCTGCGCCTGAAAGAGGTAGACTAAATATTACCGACACCGTTTGGATATATCCTTGTGTATGTATCTTGAACTGTAAAAGATAAACTGTGTTTATAGGTCACCATTAATGACATTAATATAATTATGAATTTTTGAATGTACCATCTGTTTCGATGGCTACTTGTATGGAGAAAAACATGTCAAAACAGCGTCGCATGAAGTGTAGCGATCAGGGTTGTCGACTTGTTGATGTTCATTGGTAAACGTACAGAAGCTTACAACTTGTCGCGATACAGATATGTGTGCTACTATTCTTGAAACAATCACCTGTTTTGGCATTTGTAAATATTCAAAATTCGTTCCATACCTGTGTACGTCTCACAGTTCAACCCCGCGTAATTTAGAGGACACTGGCACGAGTAGTCCGTTGCGCTGCCAGCTGTACAGACTCCACCATTTTGACATGGGTTGGGAGTGCAAGGTGGTGAACCTGTCGGACAAATGACACAGATTGACGGCATCAGTAAAGGTCTGATTGTGTAACAGTAGCAGACAGCATATGTGTTTAGAAGTGACCCTGACTTGGAGGGTTTTTTGTCAGAAAGCCATCATACACGCCGTGGTATTGCCTCCTGGACAGCATGAATGTTCTGATGCATTACGGAGGTTCAGTGACCTTTCAAGTCAAATTTTCAGTGACCAGTTAAGTTAGCTCATAAAACGATACTGTTCACGTCATTTCTTTTATAAAATTTGCTGTATGGTATACATATCATTTAGTAAGTCCCGAGGAAAATTTTGAAAACAACTCTGATTCAAAAACGTACTCTTCGTACGGACGAAAATTAGATTTCGATTTTTGATTTCATTATAGCTTTCAATTCTCATTTGTTAAAACGGTTCCTGTACAAATACCTAGAATGAGAATTTTCGTTTGTGGTAACAAAACTTATGTGACAGTTTTTATAAGAAAGTATATTTTAATCACATGTAAAAAAGACAGAGAACATCAATATATCTACAGACGAGACACTCAAGAGCGTGACCCACTGTCACCAATGAAATGAATGCATGGATACCATTGATGTCCCGCGTACGCAATCGTCTATCGCCTAGTCACAGCTCGTCTCATTGGATGGACACAAGCTGATGTCATTCAATTGAAACATTCACAGAACGCGGCATACAACACAATAACCAGGCGATGAAAAGCAATGACAATGACCGTTGGAAAACAGGGCATGGGAAGTCATTACGATGCCAGGCAAGCGTGCTAGCTGTAGCAATACGGCGTCACTATTAGCAAGCTGCATGCCGTAAGCAGGGTTAGTTCATACATGTAATTATAAGCATTAGGTCATTCAAAACTTAGTACGGAACCTTTCCTAAAATCTCATTAAGCAAATTGGAAAGGCCCATATTGAGTTTGCTTTACTTATTTGCGTGGCAGTTTATCAGACCAGCACCTGTTAGTCTGCGTATACTAGGCTCAGTGAAAACGTCCAAAACCATGCTGTTAAATGGCTGTAAACATATACGTTGCTAAGACAACCTACCTATGTGACAGATGGCTCCAGTGAAGCCAGTCGGACAATTACACTTGGTGTGATCGCCGGCATCGATACACGTACCGCCATTTAGACATGGGTTGACCGTGCAACGCCCACCTAGTGACGACAATTCAATTATACACGACACAGTTCCACAACAAAACAACGACAAGAAACCTTTTGCTTTCGTTCTAAAATCAAATGGTTGAAAATAAAAGCTGATTTCCGTTTTCCCTTTTTCTGATGCCACGTATCAATGAAGCTCACAACCAAATCTGGCCAGATACAAGGTCGACGAGATCAAGTGTTCTAGTCATCAATTGTCAGTCAATTCAACCAGACCATCGTGTGACGTAATCATAAAATAGCAATGAACACTAACAGCTGACACTGCGATTTTATTTAAGCTATCACGTATATCGGAAAATTGTATATATATATATATATATATATATATA
>LD344253.1:6217-16490 GCA_001465055.1 Ptychodera flava | reverse complement strand
CTACCAATTGCCTAAGGGCTCGTGCTATATGTCGCGCATTGAACCGAAATCTCGTGTATTCCGCCTGCGGCGGGCAGTATTCCTTAATGACAACGTGAATTGTCACTGAATTTTCTGTGGTGTCGATCAACTGTCCAAGCGCGTGACGACCAAGCCTCAAACTTAGATCACTGATTGAGAAAAAGGCGACGAGTAAAGCTGTGTGTGAAATTCAAGAAAGTGCTTACTGTTAAACTATATCGTGGCAGTTTTGAAATGTTTGCACGGTGAAACAGTGAGTGACAGTGTAAAGCAACTGACTGCACGGCTTACCAACGCCTGACTTCACTCATTATCATTGACGTAATCACCCCGTACAATAAGCATAACCCCCCTACAAACATATAATGAACCACTCTGTGCCATTCCAAGCCCGATAACAAAACACATGAATGCCACAGAGAGTGCGGAACCGATGACCATCACCCTCATGGCTACAATCATCATCATGACATCGAAATTTCCAATGCTGAATGCCAAATTTGCGAGGAGCATGGTCTGTGTGGTGAATAGTTTAGAGTTATCATTAATGTTTAGTTGAATTGAGAGCCAGTATCTCTCAACACATATCAGTCAGATACTATAAACATTATACCTAGTAAGTTAACTTTGACAAGAGCAACAGCATTAGCAGATCTAGAGACCCACAGAGAATAACAATTATGTCAGAAAAAAACCTGTTATAATAGAGCAGTGTAGTGAGTACTTACCACCATCGCCGTACGACACTGTGTCAGATACTATCCCTGTCCAGTAATCTCCATTGGCCTGCGAGATAGTGGCCCTGAAAGACAAAACGAACACCAGAGTGCAGACGAAAATATTCCGTGATATGCTATTTCCTAACTTTTTCAGTATGATACAAGACTTTCAACAGAAAACTTACTTTTCAACCCGGTGTAAAACACTTCCTTTATATAAGTGTGAGTTTAACTTATTTTAATGGAAAATTATATTAACTTCGTGATAAAAGTATAATGTCGTCATGAGATGCTTGCTAACATCAGACACAAACTCTCGGTGTTTTCCTCTTCAGAATAGTGGCTAAGACACAAAGCCTTAAACTAAACAAAAACATTACGTGACTCGAAAGGAGAAACAAACAAAGTAAGTCCTGACATCAACCAGGAGATTTAAGAGTCAGACCAATGTTGGAACGTACAGCGACCCTTTTGTCCGTTCAGTGGCGACGGCCACTAGAAGCACGACAAGTTCTGCAGAGAAAAATGTCTAGGTACATTATATAACATGCCGTAGAATTTAACACGAAAATGAGGAACAAATGCAGAAGTCAACTGTGCAACACAATAGACCTTTACCCGGTTATCCCACAATGCATTGCTGTGGCTGTATCAAACACCGTATACACACTCAAAACAACAAAAACATACTGATTTCGTGTTGCACAAGAGATTGCTATACACAAATTTGCAGCGTAAGAATTGCCTCGTACATATTTTGTATCCATCGGCGACGAAAATATAGGTAGGGTGCAACCCTGCCATAGTGTTCTATGAGTAACGTGTACTCTGCGGCTAAAAAGTTCTATAAGTAATGTTTGTATACCCTAGCACAATAGAACCTGTAAAAGAACTATTCAACATCGCCGGATAACATCTTTTCGGGTAAGAAATAGTCCGAATTCACGAGGCACTTGTGCCTTTCTTTCTTTCTTTGAAGACTTGTAAAATTCTGAAAGTTATTTGGTTTCTTACGTAAATTGCACTGCGGAAAGCGTTGATGGTGCCAGCCATACAAATTGCGCTCCCGATGGTTTTGTGACTGTCAGTGATGAGTGGGTTACGGTGTCGCCGGCGTTGGTACAGTCCGCCAACCTCGTACCATCAGGAAGTGGTTGCAGCCACGTGCCAACTGGAGGTGCGTCATCGACATTGGTGCCAACAGCCCTGGCTTGCAAAATCACTCCGGCGAAGTCACCGCCTCGGACGGTTACTGCGAAGATAAAATAAAAGTTGTGTCATGGAGATGGTGTCATTTGGAACGTCCAACCTGTTAGGTGTTTCCATGAGTAACAGAAAATACTTTTATATTGGGATATGAAGTGTCCGTTGAGAAAGCTTTTACCCTTTCTGTTGCTGTGATACCCCTTAAAATATTACAAAACTTTGACAGAATGGCGAATGCAAAAAAAACACAAACCGAATATTAAGGGTTGGGGCACAAACTTGATTAGCTGGATAACCGGAAGCATCATCTGATAATTATACACTGAATAATATAAAATTGTGGACAAATTTTCGCTACAAACAGTAAGTCGTCATTATTAAGGTAGAACACGCCTCTCAAATGCGACTCCCAAATTTCTACAATTCTTTCCTGGTCTAACACTTGTTTGGGCTCATTTTAAAGCTCTTGGAGAAAAAAGCACTTTCAAAGGCTTAGTTTTTCGAAAATATAAAATTCTATTCCCCCCGTACTAGTAAACTTAACACACGAATGGTGGCCATTTTGAAGTTAAAATATCGCAAAGCGTTGGGCAATTTGTTTCGCTAGTTCCAAACTTTTCACGGTGACCTCCGATTTTTTATGTTGATTTGGTAAGAGAATGGTTGAAGTTTCATTGAGGAAAGTTTGGGCAAAAGTTTAAGTCTTTCACTTTCGAGGCGCATACTACCTTGACGTATCTTAACGCCATTTTGAAATGGGACAGATGAATTTTCTAGTACTCCTAACGCTGTGTTGAGACGTGTTTTTCATGAAGGCACCGCCCAGTTCACACACGACCTATACTCAGTGAAGACAATGCCAAAGATTCATATAATTGTCCCCGGGCTTTGAAACTTTATAACAACGGCTTTCGCACACGATTTCTTTTCGCCGGTACATGCGTGTAAATAAGGTTTTATATCGAATTTGTTACGTAAGATAACTGTTTCTTCACCCCAATTGAAACTTATAGTCACTTAACTCGACGAAAGCCCGGCCGCCGGCAAAGCTATACGAATTCAACTTGACAAAGGGAAGCCTGTCACGTACTCGCTATATAAGTCGTGAAAGTTGTTCGTCGTGCAAACATGGAAAAAGTCTACCATTTCTATATTTAGATGTCGCATTTGCTTTCTGTAGTATACAGTGCTGCTTGCGGCCTTCTTGGAAAAAACGAACTCACATGAAGAGACTCGCTAAAAAGAGAACTACAGACTTCTTGGGCCATGGGGGACTGCTCCCTGAATGTATATACCTTCTGCAATATGTCCTTTAGCACATATAAACCCAAATCCTCACTAAGATACTAAGCCATGGAGGTACAAGCGAGATGGACTTTTTATAAAGGGTCGTTTCACACACAGTACATATACAAATGTACATCAAAAGGCTGCGTTGAAATTTAGCCTTCAATTCAAATACTTTCAGTTATTTCTATGGCAAATAAACACAATTACTTCAAATGTTACCGAAGGACTGTTTTACGAGGATATTTTATATTCTCATGGGTACAATGAGACTTTCTGATCCACGCGCTTCTCCTGGCGGACCCTTAGCTGCCAACCAACGCCCACCCTCTCTTAAAATGCACAGAGCTATTCTGTCAAAAGTTGTCTCCGTGTCGGAAGTGGGGAGGGGGTGGGGAGGGGTCGTTCTATCTTCTGGTTGGGAGAGCCAGAACAGGAGACAATCCCAAATTTGGTTAGGTGTGCCTTGGTACATTTACTATAACTCACTGCGCGCAATTCAAGTTATGTTTGCCCTCTCTGCATGATAACGCAGGCGCACACAGACCCCTCCATGAAACTCCTCGCGATTTGTAGACTTTTTAATTCACTGTCGCATGTGTAGGGGCCCGAATGTTGAGTCTACAGAGATACCATGATTTTGTTACGACGAACAAGACCGCACCGTGTCATTGTTTAACTATAGCATATAGTTGTTGTATTTCAGTTTTATCCACTTCATACATTGTATGAACACTATTAACGCTATCATACCTCTTTTCCTCGGTGGCAAACTTTTAAAGTGATTTTAAACAAATATAAAGTGGTAATTTACACTCCAATTTTTACTCAGTATCATGTGTACATGATTTGATCATTTATTCCTTTAAGAGTATTTGTGTGTACGTGTATAATACAACAGTACGTGTATGTACCAAAATTGTGCATATATATATATATATATATATATATATATATATATTATATATATATAATATTATAAGCATATATATATTATAAGTATACTTACAAACAACTAAATAATAGCAATGATATAGCAAGAACAAGATCACAATTTGTTGCCCGCCAAATGGATGGTCTCGTGATGGTATTATTACATGCCTCGTAATATTGATGATGCCCGATTAGGAGGCAAAGATATCATCAATATTATCTAGAGCTTAATGAGTACCAGACAGACTACAGACTCAAACCATGATCTTGGTCGAGCTGTCATGTACTATTTACAGGCAATAAAGCACACCCAGCGATGGTATACCACGATATTTTGACCACTTCACGCCATATATGTACGGGCGATAGCGAGTGCATATATGAAGTGAACTGATCGAGACAAAGTTGTGTAACATCGCTGGGTGTGATTTTTTTTTGCTATTATATCATAACCGTATATTGAAATTCTAGTTTGGAACGTAAAAATTGGATTTTGCTCTTGCAGACGAGCTCGCGCGTGTTCAAACTGTGCTATATCGCAAATATACCACGGTTCTTTTCACCTCTTGACCAATCAGATCACTGCCTTTGCGCTAACAATATTCAGGTGTAAATTTTATCACACCGGACAATAGTTCTGTGTAGAAACCAATGTGAAGAAATCGTAGTCACAGCAGAATTTAGAACGGCTCTATTTTCCGATTGCCATTCCTAGAATTGCTTCGAACAATTTCTAAGAACGGACACATCATTGTTTGTAGCTAGCGTACTCACACATTAATCACTTAATGTCATCCAATGAAATTGAACATAAGTTACATGTAGATTTGTGCACGACAATTTGTTAAGCTCAGAAAAGATGCGCACTAGACTCAGGTACGTCCACAGTGGATAATATCACATAACACCGCATCGGGCAACCATATTTTATCACAGTTTTTTTTTTCAATATGCCACGTGACTAAGTCTAAGCCAATCACGATAATCGAATCATAAGAGAGGTGTTATAACACTTAGTATGTGTTTGCAATAATTGATATTAATGGTCTGACAGTTTGATATAGGGAACATTAAACCATTTACAGAACGCAGCGAAACCGTTTGCTATACATAATTTCTGTGATAACGGTATATGCGACATTGTTAAATCAGACTGAGAGACGAAGTGACGGACACTTTTGCATGCATGCGTGATGTTTTGTTTGTCTTTTTAAAGACTTGCTTCATAGGACGACCACTCCCAACTTTCAATGTGCAACGACAAGGAAAGGTCGTACTATTGTTCTGTGGGAATCAACGTATACAAGACGTAGGGGCTTTTTGTAAACGTTTCGTAACGATGTCTCGTCTAAGAAAACATATTGACTGGAGACAAAGTTGGCTGTCCTTGCACCCTTTCTGCTATACGAATTGTTACCGGTTGACAATCAATTATAACCCCGGGCTAAGATCACAGCTATTTGCTGTATTCACGCACCTTGGAATGCAGACTTTCGATTTTCATGTTGAGTCTCGCGCACGTCAATGCATAAGCTGCGCGATGCATTACGTAACCCCGTCAGTACAGTGTTTGTCAGAGCGAGAAATATGCTTTCAGTGTGTCACTACCGAACTTATTTCGATGAAAGTTGGCGCAAAAATCGAGACAGTGGATTGGATAGAAACTCTGTGGCTCAGACCTCTGCATAATATCAAATCAATGAAATAATTTTGTCAAAAACGTTCTCTGTGTGGAGCTATCGCTAGCAAGTACATTATTAGCGATGTCAGGTGATTATCTCATGTGCCACACCCATGCACGCGTACAGTTGTGGACGGTTTCAAATGTTCAAGCACAGGGACTGTGGTTCAAGACTTTTAATAGGGACATTAAAAAAAAGATTATTAGACAGATGATGAGTGCTCCTCGATTTATATCAAACTTGTCCAACCCCTTCCCCCGACAAAACTGAAAATCATGACTTTACGTTTTGCTACCGTGAGGATTAGCCCACGGTCCGTGATACGCTTTAGCAAGTCCGATGGTTGACGATGAATGGCAGCACAGGATTGGTTTGACTCGATTCCGCCAACTCCGACCAGTTTAAACGACTCTTGTCAGAGAATGCAAACAATTTTTTTCGTTTGCTGTGGCTTTCAGTGTCACCGCACAAACCATAGTAGTTTGTTTGGCAAGTTAACTTCTACTATGTCACCTTTCAGTTGTTTGTTCGTGTACAGTCACTTCTTGGTTTACAAACGGTCATAGTCACGGTTCACTGCGCACCTGTGGAGTCGATTTGTTTTCAATCCTTGCTAGGTATTTTCATTTATATCGGTAGATTTTGCTATAATGATGATATTCATGAAATGATTAAACCCATCTTTAAATAATGTGAAGTCATACTTTACGCTTTCAAGAATTACTGCAGTCACGGTCCCATCTATTTATGCCAATTAGAACATTGAAAATGTTTACTGATGTATACATATATTTAACACTATAAACAACAAACTGTTTATCTAGTGTATAATGCGTGGTCAGAAAGTGTCTCAGTGTTCCTTTCGTAAAGTGTGAGAAATAAAATCATAAAGTCGGTGTTAAATTATTCTTATGGGTTGGTTTAAACGGGGCTGTGGTTTAAAGATGCAGTGCTTTCTTCCTTTTTGGCGACTCCGATGCATGCATTACAAAGGCATACTAATGGAACGAATGCTTGCCATAAGAACTCCTACCTGAAACAATGCTTTGGGACACCTGCGTATTAACGGACACCTCCAGGCTGAACGGACTGGTACTTGTCTGCGGAGACCCACCATCCGGCAGCAGAGTGTCGCAGGACCACGATGGAGCCCCCTGGGGCCTAACGGTGGTGGTGAAAAGACACAAAATTGTGAATGTAAATCCAAGCCACCGCGCAGCAGTGGCAGCCATCTTAGCTATCCGCAAGACTGATCACTCAGGCAGAGACGTGCTATAGGTGACTCTTTTCTTTCAAAAAGTCACAAAACAAAGGAGACAATGATAGTCCGATGGATGGGAAAGGTCACTTTTATTAACAATGCTACTTTTGAATAGAAGATGCCCCCCTAGAGAATACGTAACACGACACAAGTATCTTCCGCCTATTGTACGAGCAGAAGTAGTTTGGATGACAAATACAACTAATCCATCACTAGATATTCGTCAAAGTTTTTTACATGAAATATTTCAGGGTTATAGGAGGTTGTTTTGTATCTTTGATCAATTTGAAGTCGAAGCTTCCAAATACGAGCTTGAAAGGTTTAGCCTTGGTACAAGCCTGCGAATAACACTGCTTTTGAACGCAATGTAACCGTGCCATCGCGATGACGTGGAGGTATAGCAAAGTAGAAATTTACCTATCATGCTCACTCCCACACATGCGCAGATGCTACGCTTTCATGCAAGTCGCACGAAAGGTGACACGATAGAAATTATGGTCTATTGTCACATCTTCCCCCTAGGCAGCTCGTAAGGTTGCTGCTTATGGCTGTCTTGAAATGGTTCATAAGTGTCGACGATGTCCAGTCCTGATAAAAGGACCGTGATTCAACCAATGAACTTAAAAATTCCGACACGCTGCACATCACCGTGGTCAGCAACTCATCTGATGTGATGGTTGTGTTACTGAGCCGAGGAGACCCTATTATTACAAATATGACCAAAAGATCTGTTCACATCCATTCCTCAGTTCACAGGATCTACATGATAGTGTTATGTGCATGGAGGTACCTCCACAGTATGTGGTCTATAGTTCATTTTAGGCGGTTCTAAGCTTATGATACAGTGCGCGCTAGGTCATACTACTCATAGACCTTTATCGCTGTCGATTATGCGTAGGGTACGTTACTCATGGAACACTATGGCATATTACACCCTGACCTATATTTCGTCGTCGATGGATATAAAATACACGAGGCATATTTCAGCATTTCAAGTTTATGTCATTCTTGTATAACAATCCGTTGTGCAACATAGAATCAGTATGTTTTTGTTGTTTGGAGAGTGTATATACGGTGTTTGAAGCAACCACAGCAATGCATTGTGGGATAACAGAGAAAAGGTAGCTGGTCGTGCATAACGATTACATCGCGGTTTTTTAGCGTAGTCAGTGATATCCCTGTGTTTGTTACGTGATAACTGAAAGAAAATTAAATCAAAAATATTAAACAAAATTGGAGATCGAAGTCGTACAACGAATAGTGCAGTCGTCGGAATGGTCCGCATGTAAATTGAAGGATGAATTATAAACATATGGGTTAGGAGCAGTTAGTGGATATTAATATATATTGAAGTAGCAATTCAATTGTCCAGCTCCTTCGGCGAACCGCCAAAGAAAAGGAACAGCAATAAAATTAACAAAATGGGTTTTAGGAATTTAATTTAATGTATTTACTGCAGTTTGTCTGTCGATTACAGGGAAAATTTTGTCACAAAGATATCGTAGCACAGGTACCAGTTTTTAGTGGATTTGATTTTCTTCTCATTTCCTCCTCCTGCAAACAATTGTAAAACAACAAGTGTTGGCCATGTGATGTACAATAAAAGTCACATCCAAAAGTCCCAGATTTCATGACATTAATAGCCTAGTCAGTAGATGCAACGTCCATAAAGTATTTTACTAATGGATAAAACTTAATAAAACCTAGACGGACACTGGACTTGTTGCGCCACACATATTTTTTGTGTTGTGTAACCTTTTGTCGCGCATTATATTTTTGAAACAGTGAATAACTTATTGAAGAAAACAAAGATGCCACCGCTAAATTCATTTCTCTTTTACAAACCCTAACATGTACACACACGTCCCGTTATATTTATTACATTTTATATGACCCATTGTTTGTGACTCCTTTTGTTTGATGTACATTATATCACTGTCGGAGTGCCGTGCCTTTAGGGTCTGTGATTTTAGAAACCAATCAGAGCATATTGTTCATCTTTGACAAAGCCTGTCCTTTGACAAACTACCGAGGGGAGTCATGGGGAGAGACAGTGACAGGGACTGACAAACAGAGATAGAGACAGTCATACACGTCGACATACAGACAAATAGACAGACGGACACACAGACAGAGCAGACAGTAATGGATTGCAATTCGGCAGCGAACTGTTTATGGTATTTTTACACGGCATAGATTGTAAGTTGTATATTCTTCTGTACTTCAAGGTCTAGGATAAATAAGTAAAACAATCACCGCATTTAATATCTCTGGCTGTGAAATCGAAAGACAGTTTCCACGGACCGGATAAACTTGAACTCTTTTGAATGTCTAATCTGAGGTGAGATTAAGTCAATGGTATGATTTAAGGACTTTTCTTACAACACTGCTCTTGGCCATTGTCTTTGTTTTGTCGTGTAGTTCTCTGCGAGATAAACATCGACCTGTTCTCAATTTGTACCGGTACAGTGTAATATCTAGATATTGCACTGCACCGGTGCAATATCTAGATATTGCACTGTACCGGTGCAATATCTAATGTCGAAATCAAACAAGTGCAAACTTGACAACAGGTGGCCGTTACCACACAGAGACCGACACAACAGAAACACTATACAAAAACACCCAACAACAAATGACAGCAGAAGGGACTTTAATACACCATGATTTAATTGAATGTCTACATTACAACATTACTTTTTATCGAATTTCAAAGATATAATTGCTCCCTCTGGAAGATCGGCCTCAATATGAACGTAACGGACGCTGCTCTTGTTTACTTTATGGTTTTCAATATTCGAACATTCTTCCACCTGGCACTTCAATTCTTCGTCACACTCCTCTCTGATCGACTGCTTTCCCGGCCGGCAATCTGCCAACTTCGCCATTTTTGGTGGCCTTCCTTGCAAAACTTTGCTCACCTCGAACTGCAGTTCGATGCTTGACACAAATACAAAACTCTGATTAAAGGAGTTAAGATTTTTGATTATGCACGTGAACAATACATCGGCAAATGCACGGCATTGAAACCAGAGCAAATTATAAACATTTTAGAAACGCCATCGCATTATCGAGTCCAACTACCGTCATTCATTCGGTACCACTTTTCCGTTTGTACCCAAAAGTTTATCAGTTTATACAAAGTTTATGATACCAAGTTTTCT
>LD344250.1:0-10271 GCA_001465055.1 Ptychodera flava | reverse complement strand
TTTTGGTCTAGGCAATGTTGTTGAAAATATTTTGTCGTCATAGAAATATTCCTCATTTGCATATGTCACATTTAGAAAATAACTTGTTGAACCTTACTAAATTGTGTTGCAATGAAAAAAGTCACTTGAATTCTGTTTACATGTCCAAAATGTGAGTATAGCAGTCATTTTAAAGGCGATATATAGCTAATTTGAATATATGCAAATTTAACCAATTTGCACCCCTTATATTTTCCTATACTTTTAATATGTCATTAGTGAGACCTTTCCAAAGGTCATGGTGAAGAAATAATTTCTGTTGCAATTAGTCCTAGGTTAAACCCTAAATTGACTGGACTAAATATTTTGTAGTGATTATATAAGTGTTGTCAGAGTTTGTAGAATCATATTCCTAAATGATTCATTTTTAAATGCATCAGTGGACTTTTAGATTTATCAAGTTAATCCAAAATTTCTGGTCAATTGAACCCGATGAAAAGCACCAAACGACGAGCATGAGAGAGTATGCTAATTGAGAATTCATGGCTACACGCTACCAAATAGTGAAAACCTGAGCACGGTGACCTACCGAAGAAAATCCTATATACAAAGTACAAGACATAATATGACCTAGATGCTACTTTTGAAAGTTACAAATTTGACAGTACTGGAAGGTTGAAATATGCCACAAATAAAACTTTGGATCTCTGAAATTTTTGGTATCATGATTGCAAATTTGGTGAAATATAAAAAAATTCATTCACTCACACATTTTTTCAGTAAATTAGACTCTTCGCCGTTCAAAATTTTACTTTTGTTTTATTGTACGATGAGAATATGAACATTCATTCACTTGAATGAGCTTGAAATGAATGGTTTTATGTATTGATTTTAAGGGATTTTTGTGAAAAAATGACTTTTCCTTTCAACGTACATTTGTAGAAAATCAAGCATTGTACGTTTCATTATCATTAGCGTCATATGACCCAGACTCTTCTTCAACTACGTCAGAAGCAGAGTTATTTCCGTCACTGTTACTTCTGGTATGCAGTGACAGTGACATTGCTCGTATAGGCAGTAGCAGGGCAGTACCTGTATAAACTTGATAAATTAGACGATATTTTTTATCATTTTTTACAACTGCTTTATTGTTCTACTCCCTACAGCATGTGACATGTAAACTGTCCAGTATTCAGCTTGCCAACACGGCCTGTGTATGTGTACCATGAATTTGTATCATTGACAAAAGACTTTCAGTTTGAACTCTAATTCGGTTATCACCGATAGTGTTTACATATACAGGTTTATAGTTAGTAGTAAATTATGCAATGTGTAATCTCAGCCTGTCCCCATTTCAGTGCAGAACAATGTCAGCTTGGTCGATCTCGAATGGAAATTGAAACACTGTGAGAATTTGTACAGGGACCCCTAAATAATAACGGCTTGTGTTCTATGGTGAATTATTTTGGTAGCAACACACATTCACCTTGGTTTTTGATACTGATTAAAGGGACAAAGTCGGCTATTTTTCGTGAATTTTGTTTGATACGAAATACTACTTATCTTGTTTGACATGTTGAAAGATGCTGATTAAATGGGTGACCATGCAAATATTCGACCCTGGTCATGACCATTAATTCATTTTTACGATGGCTTTATTTATCGTGTCTAAAACCGGGGTTGAATATATGCTTCGCCACTGATATATTCAGTATCTTTCAACGTGTCAAACAATATAAGTAGTATATCGTATGAAACAAAATTCACGAAAAATGGCCGACTTTGTCCCTTTAATGAAAATATTCTTCAATGCCACCATTTGTATACTTTACTTTATCAATATCATTCAAAGGAATTACTTGTAACATTTCGAGAATGCAAAGAGGGATTATTACCATACTGATGAAACGTCACATTCTCACTCTAATGAATGTGTGCTTGGCAACAGAAAAAGTATGTGTCAAACACTACACGCATAAGTGACGATCAAGGACGTTATAAATCACGCCGCCGCTAATGGTTGCAAACAATTTCATTCTACGTTCGATGATTTTAATCAAACTTATTTTAAAACAAAGAATTGAGGAGATTTTCAAATTTTCTGTGAAAAGTGTAGACAGACAACACTAAACAGTTTGTGGCTCAGCAAGGCGGCAGTATGGTGCAGTACATGACCTCCTTTACTACACCTTACACTTTTAAAGGCAATATTTACATATTCACGTGCCAAATACTGCCTGCTCCTCTATTAAAAAGTAGAATGATAATATATTATTACAACTGATGAAATCATCAAGATGTAAATATTTCCCCTTTGTTTGATAGATGCGAAAATGGTTCACTCTGTGTATCAAGCATTATATTTCGAATTTGAGCAAAAAGAGTTTATATTCATCCTTTTCCATTAAAATAAAAATAAAATCGTTTACTAATTTACATGTCTATGCTACAGTTTTGTTTTTGACCATATCTCCTTAGGTCTCGGGGTCCATTGCCTTTCTTTTTGTTGATTGGAATGAAAATAAAGACGACGAGACTGCTACACTGTAGAGAAGAATGCACATGAAACTATGATATGTAGTAGTACGTGAAAAAAACGTTTGTCGTTTGACAACATTAATTGGCAGCTAATAATAACCTGAGTAAACTTACCATAGCGGTCTCTGTTCGTGACGACAATTGTATGAATTGTATATTCTGCAGCTAGGTCAACTTTCCACCAGGGTTCTGACTCTTCCTTAGTATGCGTACAACTTCCATGATAGTAATTACTATGTCTGTTTCCGTCGACTGCTCTAGAGGCAATCCCGCCAATCCTTACACTGCTCTGGAATGCACTCTTTTGAAAGGCGAAGTTCAAACATGACGAATTGCCTGTGTGTAAAACAGTCATGTTTCATCCCTGAGTGACGCTTTTTCCCCGTTAAAGATAACTGTTATTTCGATACTTAGGTCTGGAGGGACTCACGGACACGTCGATCGCTTAAAATCGACGAGTGAAAGGAGTCACTAGGCATCATACGCAAGGGGTGCAATATAAAATTAATTGCAGCAACAGTGTAGATTACAGTCTACATATATTCTTAATTTTTGATTTCTGTAAGATTTACGAAAACCAACTGAAGACATAGTTTCTGGCTAACATGCTTAAATTATTATAAATTGATATCTGCATATTGAGACGGAGTTAAACTAATAACATGTTTCGTGGCTGCTAATTTTCATCAGTTTTGCAAGGGTTAAAATGTTGACTGTAAATATTCATCAATGCCTACTAAGACACGGGGAAACGGAGTATTATCGAGAACTATGTTACCGAAGATGACTAATGTGTTGATATAGGTTGCTTATCCTTCATGTCATTATCTGTATATTGAATGCTTTCAAACGATTTGATGATCATCAGCACAAACAACAGACCGAGTGTTTTGGATATAACATTGACAAATATAAAATGGACATCAGAGTGTTATATTTGGTAAGGTTAGCTGAAGAGGCCTGTGCATGTTTGCGTTGCGATTGAAACATATTAACAATTATATTACTGTGTATTTGTGGTCAGTCACGTGGTTCAGCTCGACCAATCAAAATGCGACGGGCAGGGCATGGTAATATAATGCACAGTAATGGTCTGTTTACATGCCCGTGAATATGAATAATAAGATTAACAACTCAAAGTATTGTAACTTTACAGCTCAAACGTAAATCATAATCAATCACAAAATGAAATGGAGCACTTGTAGGTCAAGTTGAGATACATTTTTCTGAAAACATCTCCGGATTTGCCAAATTTTTACAGCGCGCGTGAATGTTCGTCGCATATTGCTCAGTTTCTGGGGCCCAGTTGTCGTTCGCTCCTGAAAGTTTCGGAAATTTTGACGGTTTTCTTGGGTTCGCTGATAATGTAATGGAAATAACAGACTCCGCTCTGACCATCAACGTTTATTTGTGGGCGCGGGCTCGAGGAAAGCCAAATTAACGGGCTCGGCAAGCCTCGCCCGTTAATTTTTAGCTTTCCTCTCGCCCTTGCCCACAAATAAACGTTAATGATCAGCGCGTCGCCCGTTATTTCTATAATGTACGTGCTTGTATTATACACGCAAGGACGTTCGAATCGTAAAAAACATATAGTATGGTGTTTTTTTTCAAATACGCGCGGAAAGCAGGTAAGGGCGACGAGTCACACAAGCATGCTGATTACGAATTTGTATACAAAATGAAACGTCATCGTTCTATGTATAAATTTGATGTGCGCATTCTTTATTGACAAAGATTATCTTACAAAACATTTTATAGATATACACATTCGAAGGTTTCATGACTCAGAAAAATGCAAAAAAAATATGGTCATTTCGTTAATAACTGAATATTTGTCGGCTGAAATCAGAAGACTAGAATTCATACGAAAAGACGTTTTTCCGTCTATGTTTTAGATACGTTGCAGAGAAATGCAGCATTTGACTTCATGCCGTTCATACATACAAGCCGGTGTCACGCGGTGAGTAGAGTTGTTATCTACCCATGTCAGCACGAAAACCTTAAAAATTATATTTTCTTGAAATGGACAACACTACATAAAGTAAAAGAAAGTAACCCGTTTTTACATGAACAGAGTTTGAATCCAAGCGGTCAGTTTGTTTTACATTTAACAAGCAACTCAGCTGATACATATGTTGAAGTATTTCGGTTTGATGGAATGACAGTGCATAACTATATCAGATATAAAGATAAATTACACATTTTTATAGGATTGCTATCGTATTCCCATGATATTATGACTAGACATGTGGACGAAATTCACACTTTCTACATGCACTTAAATTGCTTTCATTCCTCGCGACAGATAACAGCATGGAACAAATAATTTCCTTACGTCTTTGGCCCGGCAATTCAAAATACTTCAACGCATTTCCTTTCCGGACTACGAAACAAATATTGATGAAAATTAAATGTTCAATTCAAAAATGTCCTCAGATCAAAATAATACCAGTAAATACTGATATTCAACGCAAATTTAGACCGTATTTCGCTATTGTACAGTCTAATAAATAAGTAAGCAGGTACTGTGTATTGGTTAACATGCGAGAAATTAACCCTACATATTTGTTGTTGCCACAACAGAATTGTTACAAATACATGAGACTTAAATGATATTCAGAAAAGAGTAGCTTAACTGACCTGAGACGTCGCACAGTATAGTGCAAGGAATCACACCAACACAGAGAAAACGCAGCAGCCAAAACACACCCATTCTGTTGCTGGGCTCTCACGAGGAAACGATGGTGTATCTTTTGCGTAGACGGATAAACCACCCACATTGCAATATTTACGGTCCAATAATTTTTTGACCTTTCCGACGTAATGATATATGGTAATTATGTAAAGTGAGCCTTGCTTGGCTTTACAAGGGCAACTACATTAAAAGTCGCTTTAACAGCCGATTTTGTCGAAATTGAGAAGAAAAGTTTTTAACTATTATTTTTCAGAATAGTGTATGCCCTATATCTCTACAGTTAAGCATGGCTATGATTATTCTGGTCTGTATGAGAGTCCAAAAGGGATGTTCCCATTGAATATTGACCAGTGAGGGACCAAATTACCAAGCTAAATTTTGGGGTTACCCCCTGACGTTTGACCCTCACTCTATTCCCTACTTTATCAATCATGTACATATCTAATTCTGGAAGGAAGTTTTTGAGGTTTTAGATGTCACGTGACATCGATGTACTCCGTGTTAAACACGTTAAAATGATGAATATAAGCTAATTGTATAAGTTATATTGACATGTCAGTTACTCTAATGCGTTCTGACTGGGCGATTGCTGACGCCGATGGTAAAATACCTCAAAACCTCCCAAGTATTGAACAGCTCTACCAGTGCTACACCTGGGGCCACCTGTTACAACCGATAACGTGGTAACTAGCCGGTAACGTATCAAACCCGATAAAGTAGTAAAAATTTACCGATAACGTATTAAATCAACCGATAATGTAGTAACGAACCGATAACGTAGTAATTTTTCCTTACGATAACGTATTAACAAATGTACCGATAAAGTTTCAAATCAACTGATAATGTATTGGATCAAGTGATTCAGGGAAATAGATTCATAGGGATAGATCTATCCTCGATCGAACGATCAATCCATTGATCAATTGATAGATCGACCGATTGATCGATCGATATACTGATGTATCAATCGATCGATATTTCTATCGATTGAATGATTGAATGAATTGATCGATTGCTCGACTAACAGATATATAGATATATATATATATATATATATATATATATATATATATATATATTTCGATGGATAGATACATCGATCGACGAATACATAAATAGATCGATAGGGTATCGAATCTAGCCAAGTGAACAATAACGTATCAAATCAATCGATATGTATAAATGATATAATAGATAGATTGATAGTTCGATCGGGGATAGATCTATCCCTATGAATACGGTGGCCCAAAACTACCTGTTCTCCGCATTTAAAGTCTGCGTCGCATTCAATTGTTTTTCTCTCACATATGTCTCCGCATTTAAAGTCTGCGTCGCATTCAATTGTTTTTCTCTCACATAAGCTTATGTCTCCGCATTCAAAGCCTGCGTCGCAGTCGATTGTTTCTCTCCTAGATGGGCCACAGGCGGCCCAAACACTATTTATAAGCTTATTATTGAGTTTTTCTCAGTTTTCTCTATCAGTTCTTCTCCCTTTCTTCACGCTCTGACTGATCGTAGTTAATAAAAAGAAATTACTTTATAGCCTAACCCAGCCTCTTGACTCTTTATTTATTTTACACCCCATTACAAGGACGTTTATCTCTCATATACACACATCTTGTAATTAATTAGTCAACATGACTAATTATGCTAATTCGTGGACTTATCAGGGACTTTATAGGTTAGTCAACATCGCGAAAGATTGGAAAGGTTACTAAAACTCCTTTTTCATTTACATCTCTATCTTTCCAATGTTGACCAACCCTTGATAAGTTCACGGATTAGCATAATTAGTTGTGTTAATTAATTTCAAGATGTGTATATGAGAGATAAACATCCTTGTAATGGGGTGTAAAATAAATAAAGAGTCAGGTGGCTAAAGGTTAGGCTATATAGTCATTTATTTTATTTACTACGATCAGTCAGAGTATGAAGAAAAGGAGAGGGACTGACACTGACAGAGAAAACTGAGAAAAACTCAATAATAAGCTTATTAATAGTGATTGGGCCGCCTGTGGATGGTCGTCGCAGTCAATGATTTTGTCACCAACACATTAAGGCACTGGCAAGTTTTGGTGAGCGTGACCCTCGCTCCATGACCCATGATTGCATCCGGAAAAAAGTATCACTCTTTTAGTGTTCGTGATCGCGAAAAGCTCATTTTATTAAGGTAGGTGACAAAGTTATTCATTGTATTGTAAGCTCATGGGGTTAATGATCTAGCCAAGGGGGTACGCTGCTCACCAGTATGGACGCATCCTATGGGTCCCACATGAGCCATGTAAATCGACAGCCCGTCCCAAAACTGCCAATACATCCAGGGCTAGAGGGTAGCTTGATCATTTACCCCATAAGCTTACAATACAATGAATAACTTTGTCACTTACCTTCGAAATCAATGAGCTTTTCGCGATCACGAACACTGAAAGAGTGATACTTTTTCCGGATGCAATCATGGGTCATGGAGCGAGGGTCACGCTCACAAAAACTTGCCAGCGCCCTCATGTGTTGGTGACAAAATCACTGACTGCGACGCCCATCTAGGAGAGAAACAATTGAATGCGACGCAGACTTTGAATGCGGAGACATAAGCTTATGTGAGAGAAAAAATTAAATGCGACGCAGACTTTGAATGCGGAGACATATGTGAGAGAAAAAAAATTGAATGCGACGCAGACTTTGAATGCGGAGACATAATTATGTGAGAGAAAAAAAATTGAATACGACGCAGACTTTGAATGCGGAGACATATGTGAGAGAAAAAAAAAATTGAATGCGACGCAGACTCTGAATGCGGAGACGTATGTGAGAGAAAAACAATTGAATGCGACGCAGACTTTGAATGCGGAGACATATGTGAGAGAAAAACAATTGAATGCGACGCAGACTTTGAATGCGGAAACATAAGCTTATGTGAGAGGGAAAAAATGAATGCGACGCAGACTTTGAATGCAGAGACATATGTGAGAGAAAAAAATTGAATGCGACGCAGACTTTGAATGCGGAGACATATGTGAGAGAAAAACAATTGAATGCGACGCAGACTTTGAATGCGGAGACATATGTGAGAGAAAAACTATTGAATGCGACGCAGACTTTAAATGCGGAGAACAGGTAGTTTTGGGCCACCATACTATGAATCTATTCCCGTGAATCACTTGATCCAATACATTATTAGTTGATTTTATACGTTATCGGTAAATTTGCTGATACGTTACCGGTTAGGAAAAATTACAACATTATCAGTAAATTTTTAATACGTTATCGGTTAGAAAAAAAAATTACTAAGTCATCGGTTCGTTTCTACCTTATCGTTTGATTTACTACGTTATCGGGTTTGATATGTTTTCGGTTAGTTACTACTTTATCGGTTGTAATAGGTCCTCGCCAGCAACGAAGTTAGTGTCAGGCGGACAAAGAGCAAGATCAATAGGCGGCGGAACAAGTCGAATGATAAAATACATTAAGATAATTGCCAGAGTAATTTTGAAATTTTTAATGTCACTGTTTTAATTAATGGGCTTATCAGAGCATTTAGCTTGCCCTTCGCCAAGTCACCGTTATCTCGTTTAAATCATCTGCGTCGTTTCCCGGAAATATCCGTGTGAGCATTCGTATCCTTGTCGTCAACGGTGATCATTTTCTATGGTTTGGTTGAACATCTATCCGAAGACGATTACACAACATTTAATTTTGCTGTCTCCTATTTTAGGCGCTATAACTACGGAGAAATAACTTAAATGTAGTTATACCACTCTCCGCCTCGTGCCCATTGTTCTAACCATGCTCTCTAATTTCCATAACCGAATATTTTATTATATACCACCTGGCTTTCTTTTGTTTAAAAAGTGTCCGATTTACAAGCTCTTTTGTTTAAAAGTGTCCGATTTACTAGTAAATCGGACAGTTCTTTTGTTAAAAACTGTCCGGTTTACTAGTAAATCGGACACTTTTAAACAAAAGAACTTGTAAATCGGACACTTTTTAAACAAAAGAAAGTCACGTGGCGACGAGTAAAAAAGCAAATGCGAGACATTATACCAGAGGAAATTTATTTCACCACAAGTACAGAGTAAAGACACTTTAAAAGAATCACCGGACTGAATTAATTTTGCACGACTGTACATCTCAAAATCAATTACAGGTCACCGTGAAATAACGGTTTTGATTGCAAATATCACTTCTGTGTTAAGGTTATTGTTATCACGATCATTCGAAGCTGATATTTAAGACTTCAAAGTCAGTTATCAACACTGAATGTAGAGATTTCAGTCGCCTTTGGTAAAGTTAAATCTAGCTACAGGCAAACACACACGCAGTACCACAGTCATTGTGGATCTACACGTATTTTTTTGTACTTGCAGTTTCTGTTGCGCCTTTCTCTGACGTGTGTGAAGACCTCTAAGTGGTCCCTGACTTCAAAGTGGTCCCCGTAGTTGTAATTGAACTGAAATTTTACGCAGTCCAGGGATTTTTTCATTCCTATATTTGCATAAAGTTGTTAAACTTTGCAACATTGCCAATACTAATCTGTTATTTTGGTCCTTTTTGATATATGCGCTCACTTTTATTACTTTTTCAAAATTCCGATGCATTTTACATGCCAAACCAGCCCAAACTGCGCGTCCAATTTTTTCACCTGGTTAGGGTGTCTCATATTAGCATCATGGGAGATTCGATTGCGCTGCACACGGCACGGACGAGCCTGAGACCAGCGACCGCGACCCACCGATCACTGTATGGATATGCGGTCCATATGGCCTAGCAGTTTACTGAGTGAGTACCAGCTCAAACAGTCATTAATTTCAATCTTGTTGCTTGACCTTATATTTCATACTCGCATACAGGCGTTCTGTTTACTGGGTAGCTCTGCATGGCAGGGCTGTGTGTTACCGGCGTTATACGGCCTCCCACCACATGTGTTGGGAGGTCGTATAACGCCGCGCCGCTAACAGTTAGTAACACACAGCCCTGCCATGGCCATGCAGCAGAGCTATTTACTGGGTACACTCAGTGTGACAGTTTTCGGACGACATCAGTTTTCGGACATTTAGTGACA